>CAUYQV010159134.1:0-17236 GCA_963574575.1 Galagoides demidoff | reverse complement strand
GTGCCATGGCATCACAGCTCATAGCAACCTCCAACTCCTGGGCTCAAGCGAGTCTCCTGCCTCCGCCTCCCAAGTAGCTGGGAACACAGGCGCCCGCCACAACGCCCAGCCATTTTTTGGTTGCAGCCATCATTGTTGTTTGGTGGGCCCGGGCTGGGGATTCGAACCCGCCACCTTATGTGTACGTGGCTGGCGCCTTAGCTGATTGAGCCACAGGGGCTGAGCCCTGTGATCAGACTCTTTAATTGCAGATGCTCACTGTCATTCCTTCCCAGGCCAGTGAGTTGACAGTAATCCCAGAGTTCTCTAATTATGATGACTGCTGTGAAACATGTTTGGTATCTTTTCAGTTTTCAATTTAGTTTTCTTGGAAATAAAATTAATCTTATTTTACTTGGATTATAATATTTAATATCTTAGGCTATAGAAAATTATATACTTAGGATTTTCCAGGAATAATTATTGCGGCTTGGGCCACTTTTTTTTAAGCTAGAGTAGTATTTCTCAACTTTTAGAAATTTATCCCCCACCTGTCTCAAATATTAAATTTCAGTTAATTTCCTGGCCATTAAGATTTAATGCACAGGTATATGGAAGAATCTAACTACTGAGAAGTAAAAGTTGAATGAACTTTGGAGGACCACCAAACCATTACAGTTTCTAAGATTTTTTGCATGTACCCTCACAACTAATTTTTTTCCCTTGTAAACAATGCTGTGGTCATCCTGTCCTCTTCTCCCTACCCTTCCCCTAGTTGAGAATGTGTGGGCTGAGTTCATTTCACTTGTTTTTGTATATCATATTATTTTTCTTCTAAAATGTCCTGAACCCATTTTGGTCAATCTTAATTAAATATGATCTATTAATATGTCCTATATGTTAATGTAAGTAAATAAACTAATATGTTTATTTAGACATTATTAGTAAAATAAATGGCATGCCCTTTTACTACCTAAGAATTTCAATTTTTTTCCTAACACTATTTAATAATAGTTTTAGTGTAGGCCTTTTAGACACTTGAGGTAGCAGTAAGTAGGTTATAATTTAAAACTATATCATAGATTTTTAAAAATGTTTTGTTAGTATTTCTAATTTTGATTAAATGAAATCTTAAATATACTCTCATATTCCTGAACCATGCTTTCTAATTTCTGTTAACTTCAGAAGTTTGTGAATCCCATTTACCTTTTGTTTCAGTTATAAACCAGTGGACCATAAGGTTATTTGGCTACCCTTACGGGAGGCCTTTGAGGAACTCTTTGCCCAGACATTTTCTAAGAAACAAAACTTTACATTCTTGGGACACATTCAGACCTGTTACAGGCAGAAACGTTGGCGTGATCTCCTAAAACTAATGCAGCACGTGCACAAGTCTGCTGTTAGCAAGGATGGAAACAAGAGCGAGACGGGTAAGGAGGTGACCCAGATGAGACTGCAACTCAGCAGAGTTAAGAGACAGTTGGGGGAGGAATAAAGCAGAATAATCTGCAACTTTCTAGGACTTAGGGCAAAGCGTATTAATAGAAAGGGTCATTGCTTCCATGATTCTTGGCACGCTTCCCACAGAAACAAATGACCAGTGGTCGTTCACATTTCTCCGGAAATAATTCATTTGTAAATAGTGGATTCCACAGTCCAGGGGCTTTGATAGCTTAGTTAATTTCACTGTGCCCTCTCTTCTTGAGGGGGCTGCTGTACAGGGCTGCTGTGGTAACAGAAGAGCTAAGTGACAAGTGCGTGCATGAGTGTGAGCTGGTTAATATGTATGCGTGCATGTGAGTTAACTGACATGTGCGTGTGCACACACATGACCTAGTCAGTATGTATGCATGGGCATGAGCTTACTGATGTATGCACACCCCTGAGCTGACTGTTGTACATGTGTGAGCTGTTTAATATGTATGCATGGGCGTGAGTTGACTGACATATATGTGCACATGCATGAGCTAGTTAATATGTATGCATGGGCGTGAGCTGACTGACATACATGTGCATATGTGTGAGCTAGTTAATATGTATGCATGGACGTGAGCTGATTGGCTGACATGTGCATATGTGTGAGCTAGTTAATATGTATGCATGGGCATGAGGTTGCTGACGTGTGTGCACATGCATGTGAGCTAGTACATACGTATGCATGGGCGTGAGCTGACTGACATACATGTGCATATGTGTGAGCTAGTTAATAGGTATGCATGGGCGTGAGCTGACTGACATACATGTGCATATGTGTGAGCTAGTACATACCTATGCATGGGCGTGAGCTGACTGATGTGTGCACGTGCATGTGAGCTAATTAACAGATATATGACCTAGTTAGTTAATGTAGTGTTTGATGTACATTAACAGCATTATCTAAGTGTTTAGATTTTTGCCCAAGATGCTTAATTTTTATGTGAGTTTTATTGTATTTTTTTCATATTTAAAAGTTGTACTTACCACAACTTAGAATGTGTATTGAATTCTTGTCTTTATTCTCTTCTAGAGTTGCTCCTAAAGGAGAAATGGGAAGCATTTGGTCTCAGACTCAACCATGCCCAGCAGCAGATGAAAATGACAGAAAACGCCTTGCTGTTTGCATTTGTAGAGGTACTTTGTCTACCTTATTTAGGTTAAGGGAATGTTGATTTTTTGTTGTTGTTGTTTGTTTGTTTTGTTTTGTTTTTTTGAGACAGAGTTTCACTATGTTGCCCTTGGTAGAGTGCAGTGGCATCACAGCTCATAGCAACCTCCAACTCTTGGGCTCAAGTGATTCTCTTGCCTCAGCCTCCCAAGTAGCTGGGGCTATAGGTGCCCACCACAACGCCCAGCTTTTTTTTTTCTTTCTTTCTTTTTTTTGCAGTTTTGCCGGGGCTGGGTTTGAACCTGCCAACCTTGTATATGGGGCTGGCGCCCTACTCACTGAGCCATAGGCCCTGCCCTGAACTCTGTTCTTTCATGGCCATGTGTATGTGTGTGTAAACAGGAGAGAGTGCGTGCACAAGACAGAGCATGTGCACATATGTGAGAGAGAGATTGGGGGTCATTACTTCACTGCCCTGTTTTTTTTTTTGAGACGGATTCTCACTTTGTTGCCCTCTGTAAAGTGCAGTCACATCGTAGCTGACAGCAACCTCAAACTCTTGGGCTAAAGAGATCCTCTTGCCTCAGCTTCCTGAGTAGCTGAGACTATAGGTGCCCACTGTCACAATGTCTGGCTATTTTTTGAGACAGTCTAGCTCTTGCTCAGGCTGGTTTTTTTTAATTTTTTTTTTTTAATTTTTTTTAATTTTTTTTTGTTGAGACGGAGTCTCAAGTTATCCCCCTGGGTAGAGTGCCATGGCATCACAGCTCATAGCAACCTCCAACTCCTGGGCTTAAGCCAGTCTCCTGCCTCCGCCCCCCAAGTAGCTGGAACCACAGGCACCCGCCACAACGCCCAGCCATTCTTTGGTTGCAGCCATCATTGTTGTTTGGCGGGCCCGGGCTGGGGATTCAAACCCGCCACCTTAGGTGTACGTGGCTGGAGCCTTAGCCGATTGAGCCATAGGCGCCGAGCCCAGGCTGGTTTTGAACTTGTGACCTTAGATACTCTCTGCCCTCCTTGGTCTCCAGAGTGCTGGGATTACTAATGCCTTACTTTTGATTCTAGGGCTTGGACATCTCAATATACTGTTACTATTCTTTGATCCTGTAAGGAGGATCATCTTGATTAAACATTCATAAATGGCGCCTTTTTTTTTTTTTTTTTTGAGACAGAGCCTCAAGCTGTCCCCCTGTGTAGAGTGCCATGGCATTCAGCACAGCTCACAGCAACCTCCAACTCCTGGGCTCAAGCGAGTCTCCTGCCTCCTCCTTCCAAGTAGCTGGGACCACAGACGCCTGCCACAACGCCTGGCTATTTTTTGGTTGCAGCCATGATTGTTGTTTGGCAGGCCCGGGCTGGATTTGAACCCACCACCTTAGGTGTATGTGGCTGGTGCCTTAGCCACTTTTTTTTTTTTTTTTTTTGAGACAGAGCCTCAAGTTGTCCCCTGGATAGAGTGCTATGGCATCATAGCTCACAGCAACCTCCAACTCCTGGGCTCAAGCGAGTCTCATGCCTCAGCCTCCCAAGTAGCTGGGACCACAGGCACCCACCACAACAGCTATTTTTTTGGTTGCAGCCGTCATTGTTTGGAGGGTCTGGGCTGGATTCAAACCCACCTTAGGTGTATGTGGCTGGTGCCTTAGCCACTTGAGCCACAGGCGCCGAGCTTTTTTTTTTGAGACAGAGTCTTAACTTTGTTGCCCTAGGCTGGGGTGCTTTGGTGTGGTCCACCTCCCAGCAATCTCATGGCTTTAAGAGATCCTTCTGCCTCAGTTTCCTAAGTAGCTGGGACTATAAGCACTTGCCATCTACTTCGCTTATTTTTCTACTTTTAGTTGAAATGGGGGTCTCGCTTTGCTCAGGCTGGTCTTGAATTCCAGAGTTTGAGTAATGCTCCAGCCTCTGCATCAGCTGCTACGCCTGGCCTCTTGGGCTGTTTTGATTTTTTTTTCAATGTTCTGTAGTTCATGTCCTAGAGGAGGTACAATCTTACTTGAGATCTTGTTTTGGTAAGAGAAGCTTCACTCAGTCATATATGCATGGGTGTGAGAAATTTGATTATCACTGCTTAATACTAATATGATCATCTCTAAAATAATTAAAATGTTCAGTGCTTTCTAAGTAAGGCCTATTTTTTTATGACATAGCAGTGAACTAGAGTTAATGCATTCATTCTTTTTCTGTTAAATTTGTAGTAGATTCTTTGTTAGGATCAAGATGAAAACAAAAATATAAAGCAGTTTAATACTAAGAAAGCCGTTTTTGATGTGTCAGCTGAGTGGATTGTAAGATTTGTTTTTGCTCTTGGAAATAAATTTTGAAGAAATAAAATCACTGGGCTAGAGTTAAGGAAAGATTCACTTCAATTTTTAACCAGAGTGAAAGGCTGTGTGTGTCAGCCTGTGTCACCAGTATACATTGTCCAATCTTGGTAGACTCACACCCTGACCCTATGTTTATTTCTAGTTCTTTTAATAGCCACTTAGGTACTTTTAAACACCTGAAGACAATGTAAGTTATTAACCTGACCATCCATATAATGATATGATTGGGTTTATTGCATCTCACTGTTAGACTCAAAGATACCCTCTTGACCCTTTTGGACATTATAAAGTTAGCTTGGCCTTAACTCTGATCAGCTGATGGCCATTTGGCAGTCACGGTGTAAGCTTATTGAATAGGATGTATGAAGGGTTTGCCCCTGCCTTTACTTCCAACCCTGCTTGAATAACTGCTTTTGGTGAAGGAGTTTTATCATTTTACTTTATCTTGTTTTAGGGTACATTAGCTCAGGCTGTAAAGAAAGGCGAGTGGGTCCTGTTGGATGAGATTAATCTGGCTGCTCCAGAAATATTAGAATGTCTCAGTGGTTTACTTGAAGGAGCCTCTGGATCCCTGGTGTTGCTGGATCGAGGAGACACAGGTAGCACTTGAACCCCTTGGTGTTTGACCTTAGCATCAAGCCTTTTGGCTACTTGAGCGTGAGATTCTTTTGGTTAGGTGGAGTACACAGGCCTCCCAATGGAATTTGTCCATTCCTAGATTGGCGGTTCTCAACCTGTGGGTTGTGACCCACAGGAACTGTATTAGAGGGCCCTGGCATTAGGAAGGTTGAGAACCACTGCCTTAGATACTTACTTTCTGCACCATGCATTGTACTAGTATTAGGTGGTATGAAGAATGCAAAGATTTAGATAATTTGTTAAGGTAATTGAATTGTGGATAAGAGACACACACTGAGATAAAATATGCATGGTCGAGTGGGTGATGGAAGATAACAGTAATAAAAACACTATACAGTACTGGGGAATTGCACCATAAGAGTAAGTGTATATGCAGGTCAGTGAGTTCAAGGATGGTGTGAGCACAGGGTTGCAGGGCCCAGGGTTCTGGGGAGTTAGACAAACTTCCCCTGGGGAACTGTGGCTGATTGCTTGATTGTTAAAAGTTTCTGAGAATTTATAATTTTCTCTTCACAGAGCCACTTGTTCGTCATCCTGACTTCCGTTTATTTGCCTGCATGAATCCAGCAACTGATGTAGGCAAAAGAAATCTTCCGCCAGGAATAAGAAACAGGTGAGGAGGGTGGCGCCTGTGGCTCAGTAAGTAGGGCGCTGGCCCTATATACCGAGGGTGGCCGGTTCAAACCCAGCCCCAGCCAAACTGCAACAAAAACATAGCAGGGTGTTGTGGTGGGTGCCTGTAGTCCCAGCTACTCGGGAAGGTGAGGTAAGAGAATTGCCTAAGCCCAGGAGTTGGAGGTTGCTGTGAGCTGTGACGCCATGGCACTCTACCAAAGTGAGACTCTCTCTCTACAAAAAAAGAGAAACAGGTGAGGAGATGGTTCTTGGGAATTTAAAAAAAATTCCCTTAATTTACTAATTGGTAAATATATATTATATAACCAATTTTTTGCCTTGTGGTTGAGAAATCTTGGTTTTCTTATTTGCCACATTCTTTACCTTTGTATAGGTGATAGGCATATGGGAAATTACAGAACACCAGAGAATTTTTTCCTTTGGGTTACTAGTATGACACTTAATGGTTCATAGATGTTAACAAAAATCCTACTATCCTCAGACTGTCTTTTGTAGCATTGTATCAGGTAGTTGTGCTGTGGTTTACACTGTCTACGTAGTCACACACAGTCATACACAGGGCCTCACAGCAGTGCATCGGGTGGTTGTGCTGTGGTTTACACTGTCTACACAGTCACACACAGTCACACACAGGGCCTCACAGCACTGCATTAGGTGGTTGTGCTGTGGTTTATACTGTCTACATAGTCACACACAGGGCCTCAGCACTGCATCAGGTGGTTGTGCTGTGGTTTACACTGTCTACACAGTCACACAGAGTCACACACAGGGCCTCACAGCACTGCATCAGGTGGTTGTGCTGTGGTTTATACTGTCTACATAGTTTCAAAGTAACAGTTTTCTCTTATTCTTATCATTTTGTTCTTGATGTTGAGGGAATTTATTTTCTAATGTGCTCTTTTTTTTTTTACATATACTTATCAAAAAATATCTTTTTGAAAATGAGAATAAATAAGTTTTTTTTTTTTGAGACAAGGGTTTCACTATGTCACCTTTGGTAGAGTGCTGTGGCGTTACAGCTCACAGCAACCTCAAGCTCTTGGGCTTAAGCGATTCTCTTGCCTCAGCTGGGAGTACAGGGGCCGGCCACAATGCCTGGCAATTTTTCTGTTACAGTTGTCATTGAAGTTTAGCAGGCCCAGAGACCGGGTTTGAACCTGCCACCCTCAGTGTATGTGGCTGGTGTCATAACCACATGGTATAGGCTCTGAGCTGATGAATAAGTTTTGTTTTTGGAACTGAGGACTATACAGAGAAGACTATTGCATGGAAGTAATAATGGTATATTTCTGGTAACACTTACCTTATCTTTTATTTCATTATTTCACTTTGTATTTCATATTGTAAGATGTCTTTATTTCATACTATAAGCTGTTGAAATGAAATTACTGTTCTAAGTTTTTCTCTTTATATTTTTTCTTTGTCAGCCTAACTGTACTTACTTCCTAATAAATGGTTATTATCACATATGTAATAATTTTCTTACAGATTCACAGAACTTTATGTAGAAGAATTGGAAACTAAAGAAGACTTACAAATTCTTGTTGTGGATTATCTAAGAGGATTGAGTGTGAATAAGAGCACAGTGCAAGGAATCATAAAGTAAGTTCTCTTTTTTTGTTTGTTTTGAGACAGAGTCTCACTTTGTCGCCCTCAGTAGAGTGCTGTGGCTTCGTAGTTTATGGCAACTTCAAACTCTTGGACTCAAGTGATTCTCTTGCCTCAGCCTCACAAGTAGCTGCCACAACGCCCGGCTATTTTTTTAGAGACAGGTTCTCACTCTTGCTCAGGCTGGTCTTGAACCTGTGAACTGAGGTAATCCATCTGCTTCAGCCTTTCAGATTGCTGGGATTATAGGTGTGAGCCACATTGCCTGGCCTAAAGTCCTATTTTAAATAAGTTTGCCAGGGAGGCATTTGTTCAAAATGCTTTGGAATGGCTTCCCACTCTGTGTCCCCAAGTTGGAATATTTTTGATAGCCAGGAATATTTGAACAAAACTGTATATTCATGTAGTTAAGAATTAAGATGTGGAACCTAGAGAGATAGGGCTTAGGTGAAGTGAGGCTCTTGTAATATGCTGGTGGTACAAGTAGTGTGTGTTCCAGGTATAAAAACCCATTTCTGAAATGTCAAAATTTTTTTTTTTTTTGCAATAGAAAGAAAATCTTGCTAACTGGCACAGAGGTGTTGCAATTCCTATTTGGAGAGGAACTTGGATTTCATCTGTGACACATACTTGATTATAGTTGATTTTCTGGTGGTAGCTGATCATGAATTTCAGAGAGTGTTGATGTGACAAATTAATGTTTCAGTCTGGAACTTCTCCCATCTCGTCATCAGTTGGACTTCTAATGTGGGGTGGTGATAAGAGTCACAGCAATCATATCTTCTTCCCCCATTTTAGCATTTGGTCTTTAGTGATTGTAGCTATACCTGTACCGTTCAAAGCACCACGAGTTCTATTTTCTGTGTTTATTCATCACTGTTCTAGATCATACAGGAACTAATTTTGTACCTCAAATTAGAGCCAACTCTGCCAGTACCTTTTTGCTAGAGGAATTGTACCATGCACTTCACAATTTCCCAAAGGCAGTCAACAGCTCTGCCTTTTATTTTGAAGAAAGCCTCTGAATATGTAAAAGAAGGTTTAAAAGAGTGAGAGGCTTTGATTTTTGGACCATTTCTGGTCTAAAAATATCTATGGTTCTTTCGTAGAGAAGTGAAAATAATGAATGTTTGTTAGGAAATAAAATCACCTGAACTTTTTCTTCTCCATAGCTTTTACACAGCTTTGAGGAAAGAGTCTGGGACTAAATTGGTGGATGGGACCGGCCACAGACCTCACTACAGCCTTAGGACTCTCTGCAGGGCCCTGAGGTTTGCAGCTTCCAACCCGTGTGGCAGCATCCAGCGCTCACTCTATGAGGTCTTTCTACAGTTTCCTTGACTTGGGAGTGGGTGGATGGGCTCACCCTGGGAAGGAGGGGATGGGAATGCATATGCTGGTTTGCCTGTGCCTGCTAGTCAGTCAGATTAGCCAGAACAGTTCAAATCAGACATCGCAGGACTTTACATGTATCTCATGTGAAGTTGGGAAGAAGCTCCACCCAAGCGGTTAAGTTTTGTTCCTAACTTAAGTTGGGCTGGCATTGCAGAAGGGCAGTTAGTGTTAATGTATGTTTGTGTTTTCTCTCTAGGGCTTTTGTTTGGGTTTCTTAACACAGCTTGACAGAGCATCACACCCAATAGTGCAGAAACTCATTTGTCAGTACATCGTCTCTGGCAGTGTCAAAAGTTTGCTGAAGCAAGTATGTCCTGTTTTGATTTTTTACGTGTTTAACAATAAACTAATCACTGAGTTATCAAATTTTAAGCTGTTTTTTTAGATATATCTTCTAATTGTAATGGTAACATGTCACAAAAGTTATATTACAGAAATGTATGTATTAAAGGTGACAATTTCTAATAATCATATTTTTTGTCAATTTAAATCCAGATGATAACCATTTCCAGCGAAATTGTTATGTATTTTATTTTATTATATATTAAAATTCTTGTGTATGTATTGACCTAGTGAGGTAAATTCCAAAATGTATTTAAATATATGTGATGTGAGTGGGATTAGCTTTCTTTTTTAGGCTAACTGTATCTTGGATATATTTTTGCTTTTGCACCAGTGATCATGACACACTTCAGGGCCTCACAGCACTGCATCGGGTGGTTGTGTTGTGGTTTACATTATCTGCATAGTCACACACAGGGCCTCACAGCACTGCATCGGGTGGTTGTGCTATGGTTTACACTGTCTACATAGTCACACACAGTCACACACAGGGCCTCACGGCACTGCATCGGGTGGTTGTACTGTGGTTTACACTGTCTACGTAGTCACACCGTCACACACAGGGCCTCACAGCACTGCATCAGGTGGTTGTGCTGTGGTTTACACTGTGTATTCACACACAGTCACACACAGGGCCTCATAGCACTGCATTGGGTGGTTGTGCTATGGTTTACACTGTCTACGTAGTCACACACAGGACCTCACAGCACTGTATCAGGTGGTTGTGCTGTGGTTTACACTGCGTAGTCACACACAGTCACACACAGGGCCTCACAGCACTGCATCAGGTGGTTGTGTTGTGGTTTACACTGCATAGTCACACACAGTCACACACAGGACCTCACAGCACTGCATCAGGTGGTTGTGTTGTGGTTTACACTGCATAGTCACACACAGTCACACAGGACCTTACAGCACTGCATCGGGTGCTTGTGCTGTGGTTTACACCGTCTACGTAGTCACACTCAGTCACACACAGGGCCTCACAGCACTGCATCGGGTGGTTGTGCTGTGGTTTACACTGTCTACATAATCACACACAGTTACACACATCTGTACAAATCTCCCTTTGTGAGGTCATTCTCAGGTCCTCAAAGTCATATATAGCACAGCTTTTCCATCTGTCCCTTCCCAGTCCCTGGCAAGTCCCCAATCACAGCGTTCTCTTGGGACAGCACTAGTGTGTTTTCCTGGAGTTGTCGCTTGGAGTCTGGGGACTGAATGTTATAAGAGAACTTTTCATAGTTATAGATTTCCCTAGGTCTTTATAGATGTAAATGGCAATTTGTATGGCTATCATCCATAACAACCTTAATGGGCTAGTTGCTCAGGAAGGGTCAGTTTTATCTCCAGTGTCTACTACTGGGATTCAGAGTATAATAATGTAAGCTATTCCTAAGGCACTCTCTCCTTTTTGGGGAACATGTTTATATGAAATTCACATACAGTGAAACCTCTGTAAGTTGACTACTCAAGGGACTAAAAGAAGCCGGTCAGCATTTGGAGGTGGTCACCATGTGGAACTCCCATTGAGTACATGTGGCCCACGTCTGCCTGTGAAAACTAAGTCAACTTTAGGAGGTGATCAATGTAGGGAGATGATTAACTATGGAGGTTCTACTGCATTTGATAAAAAGTAATCATACTGGACATTTTGATAGGTGATAGAAGAGAACTGAATCATAAACCATCAGAGAAATTGTTTTATAGAGACAAGGTCTCACTTTGCCTAGGGTAGTCTTGAACTCCTGGCCTCAAGTGATCCTCCCACCTCAGCCTTCCCAAGCCCTGAGATTACAGGTGTCAACCTGTGTAATTGGCCCTGGGCAAATGTTTTGATTCACATTTTTTTCCCCCACGCTTACCTCCCCCACCTATGTCATAAAACCTCACTACATGTAAGTTGTCACGAGACTGTGGATATTTCTTTAACCTTTGTGTCTTTCAGCCTATTCCAGAGCCAAAAGGCGGGCGGCTCATCCAGGTTGAAGGCTACTGGATTTCAGTGGGCGACAAAGAGCCCACAATAGATGAGACGTACATTCTGACGTCTTCTGTGAAGCTGAACCTGAGAGATATAGTCCGAGTGGTCTCTGCAGGGTGAGTGAGTCTTTATCTTTTCTTTTTTTTGAGACGGTCTCACTTTGCCACCATTGGTAGATTGCTGTGGCGTCACAGCTCATGGCAACCTCCAACTCTTGGACTCAAGCAGTTCTCTTGCTTCAGTCTCCTGAGGAGCTGGGGACACCTGCCACCACACCTGGATATTTTTAGAGAAGGGGTCTTCCTCTGGCTCAGGCTAGACTCCACCCTGTGAGCTCGGGTAATCTACCTGCCTCAGCCTCCCAGAGTGCTGGGATTACAGGTGTGAGCCACCGCACCTGGCCTGGGTGAATGGGTCTTATCTGTCACTCCTCTGAAGTCTGTGCAAGCCCAGGCATTGGTGACGTTCTAGTCTAATTTCTTCAACTTTGAAGGAGTTTTTTATTCTTACTAACTGGACAACTGAATTTTTTTTTTTTTTTTTTGTAGTTTCTGTCTGTGGCTGGGTTTGAACCTGTCACCTCTGTATATGAGGCCGGCGCCCTACTCTTTTGAGCCACAGGCCCTACCCTGAATGATTATTTTTTAAAGTCACTACTGTGACTTTTTTCCTGGCAAAAAGTTTCCAGTATTGCAGCTTTGGTGGGAATAATATGGGTGCCGATGATTTTGGCCATCTTTTTCTTTTTTGTTTGTTTGTTTTGTCTTTTGAGACAGAGTCTCACTATGTTGCCCTGGGTAGATGGCCATAGCTTCACAGCTCACAGCAACCTCAAACTCTTGGGCTTAAAAGATTCTCTTGCCTCAGTCTCCCAAGTAGCTGGGACTTTAGGCACCTGTCACAATGCCTGGCTACTTTTTGTTGTAGTTGTCATTGTTGTTTAGCTGGCCTGGGCCAGGTTCCAACCTGCCACCCTCGGTGTATGTGGCTGATGCTGTAACCACTGTACTATGGGTGCCGAGCCAATGTTGGCAATCTTCAAGAGTTTTTTTCTTAATTGGTATTTTGCTGATCAATACTTACCAGTCATTATTTGGTAAGTAATAGTTCTACTTACTATTTTTTTTTTCCTTGAGACAGAGTCTCACTTTGTTGCCCTGGGTAGGGTGCTGTGGCAGCATAGCTCACAGCAACTGTAAACTACTGCGCTAAGCAGTCCTCCTGCCTCAGCCTCCCAAATAGCTGGGACTATAGGTGCCCACTGTGATGCCCAGATAGTTTTACAGTTTGTAGTAGAGATGGAATTTCACTTTCGTTAAGGCTGGTCTCAAACTCTTGAGCTCTAGCAGTTTGCCGACCCTGCCTCTCGGAGTGCTAATATTATATACTGTTTCTCATAGGTATTGCTAGATCGGTTGAAATTGCTTTCCTCAGTGTTTTCTGGAGAGTTATTTTTACATAGAAACTTCTCAGTATATAGGCACACATAAAATGTTATATGATGTTAATTACTGTAGTAAAATGGATTCGGGTTTTGCCTTTTTTTTTTTTCTTTAAAAGTTAACTTATTGGCTGATCTTGTACAGAACCTATCCAGTGCTGATTCAGGGAGAGACATCAGTTGGTAAAACAAGCTTGATCCGGTGGCTGGCAGCAGCTACAGGCAACCACTGCGTGCGCATTAACAACCACGAGCACACAGATACTCAGGAGTACATTGGCTGCTACACATCCAACTCCTCAGGGAGGCTCGTATTTAAGGAAGGTATGGTTCATGTTCCGCTCCGTCCATAGCAGGTGTTCATTCCTTTGCACCCTCTTCCCTCTGTAATACTCTCTATCCTGTCCACTGGGGGCGCAGGGACCCTTGCCTGGCAGCCAGGCTGTCTTTGCCCTTAGCTTGTGTGGTACAGGGTGGTGCTTAGGTCCTGCTGACCTTGCTGGCTATACATAGGAATAGGGCCAGATTTGAACAAAGGAGTTGAACTGCTGCCTCATTTCCTAGAGATTCAAAGAATGGGGTATTAGAGGAAAGCTGGGAACAGAGACTGATGATTTAAATGAGGGAAACAAGGGAAACATTAAACAAGTTGGAAATGAGCTATCCGTTTGCCCTGACTTCTTCAGTGGGTGACGGTATATTTTAATTGAAAATTGTACTTCCTTAATGTATTGTGTCACAAGTTGTTTTGGGATTAAACCACAAGTTGGTCTTATCCCAGATAAGTACAGAGTCATTTGCTTTGACATTTACGATACTTCTGAGTTTGTTTATATGTACATTACACATTTAAAAATTTGACCTGACTTACACACTAATTCTCAGTGTTTGTTTCCTCCCAGGGGTTCTCATTGATGCCATGAGAAAAGGCTATTGGATTATTTTAGATGAGTTAAACTTGGCCCCCACTGATGTGTTAGAGGCTCTGAACAGGCTGTTGGATGATAACCGTGAATTGCTCATAACAGAAACACAAGAAGTTGTGAAAGCACACCCCCGGTTCATGCTTTTTGCTACCCAAAACCCCCCCGGACTTTATGGTGGCAGAAAGGTCTGTAACATTTGCCCCCTCTGTTCACTTTGTTATTGCATCAAATGGTATATTTTTCTTGCTAGGAAGGAGATTGTGTTTACCTCTATTGAAGAATTTTTCTTTTGTGGTTGATGACAGGGCTCTGTTTTGGGAATTAGATAAAAGCATTTCTTTTACCCTGTTCTCCCTGTATGCTTAGGTGCTTTCTAGGGCCTTCAGGAACCGGTTTGTGGAGTTGCACTTTGATGAGCTGCCTAGTTCCGAGTTGGAGATAATCTTGCACAAGCGGTGCAGTCTGCCGCCCTCGTACTGCAGCAAGCTTGTCAGAGTCATGGTGGACCTTCAGGTAGTTTATTTCCATGTGCTGATTGGCTGTGGTGGTCACATTTGATAGCATTTTTGGATAGGAATAGAAACAAGAGTCTGTCCATTTATTTACTTAGTAAATGTCTTTAAAGTGCATTTTATCGATATCTATTTTTGGTTTTCTTTTATAACTCAACTTTGTATTGTACAATTTTTCTGATGCTTATGATAATGTTTCCCTATTGGTGTTAAATATTGGAGCATGTTGTTTAGATGGAATAAACAGGCAAACTGAAATTTTTGTTCTTTAAATGAATATAGCCCCCCCCCTTTTTTTTTAAATAAGGTCTTATTCTGTTTCCCAGGCTAGAGTACAGTGGCATGATCATAGCTCACTGAAGCCTCAAACTACTGGGCTCAAGCAGCCAACCACCTCAGCCTCTTGTGTAGCTGGGACTATAGGGGCACATCACCACACCTAACAATACAAAAAATTTTCAGAGTGTTGCTGTGTTGCTTAGGCTGATCTTGGCTTTCTTGGCCTCAAGTGATCCTCCTGCTTTAGTCTCCCAGAGTGTTTGGATTATAGGTGTGAGCCACTGTGCCTGGCCTAGATGCAGTCCTTGAATGGACATAACTAAAGAGACCCATTTTTATGGCTCTCTCTTGTCAATTACAGAGCTACAGTTGATTTTTTCAAAATCCCATTTGTTTTATGGGGCTAAAGGTATTCCTCTCAGAAAGTATACATTGTCAGGTCACTTTTAAAAAGCTGATGATCATTAGCACTCTCTCCATTATGGTGCCACATTGTGGGACTAATCTGCCTTTATTGACACTGTTTATATTATTATTTGTAATCTTTTTGTCTATGGCATATGAGATACAGACTTCCATTGTTTATTTGTACTGTTTATTTCCACATGATTGTAAATTACAGTCTACTTACATTTTTAAAAAATAATTATATTCAGTAGAATAAAATCATTTTAGGGGGAGCTATTTATTTCTTAGGAATTATAAGTTGTGCTACAAGCTTACCATTTACTGCAACTAATGGCTCCTTTTTATATATTTTGTTCCTTTAATAGTCCTATCGTAGAAGTTCTTCAGTGTTTGCTGGAAAGCAGGGCTTTATCACTCTCCGTGACCTGTTCCGATGGGCTGAAAGGTACAGACTGGCTGAGCAGACAGAGAAGAACCAGGACTGGCTGCAGCACCTAGCCAATGACGGTGGGTTGTCGGGGTCCCTTCGTGGTCGCCACTTACCAGGGCCCAGGACTGGCCAGGTCTCCAGCCTCTGCTTATCCAACTGCTATGCTGTTATCTTGCTTAGGAACAATTGCCCTTAGGTGCCTGAGGGCTATTTACTTCAGCAGAAGGGAGAGAGATAATATTTGAGGGTGAAGTAGTCTTAGAAGAATAGAGCTTAGCAATCTTTAGCAGAGCTTAACAGAGCTGTGCTGGCATTTGTAAGCAGAAGCGACAGAGTCCCAGTGAGCGGTCTGTGATAAAATGTGCACACTCCTGACTGCCCTCTCCTGCAGCCTATTATAGAGATGATCTTGTGGCTCTTAACTCCACAGGTGTAGAGACTGCCAATTCACTAATATTCTCATCTCGCGAGCTCCTGTGCCTGTTAAGAGAGCTAAATCCCTCCCCATGCTCTTTTCACCAAGGTGTTCCATTATTGACCTACAAGTATTACTTTTAACTCTTACTCCTCCTAGCCATGGGCTATACGGGCTGCTACAGTGGGTTTAATCAGGTCCTCTCACAATGTAAAGTTATGTCTAGCCTTTTTGTTAAATCTTGCCTCAAACTGTGGTTGCTCTAGACATTTGACTAGGTGTTTCAGAGATCCTGTCTCTCTCTAGTCCTGTGTGCTTTGTGGGTGATCCTGTTCCTGCACGCCTCTGTACTAGTAAAGATTTTTTGCTAAGGTTTTGTTCTTACTCTTTGCTTCAGGTGGCCACACTTGGGAGTTAGCTTATGGCCAAAGCCGCTTTGGGGAGTTTAGGCAGATGGTTGGTGACAGCTCTGTGGTCATTTGTCTGTATTGTGGTCCCCACAGTCTGACTTGAACCTTAGACTCACACAGAAAGCTGATGTGGCAGAATTTAGTGGACTCGTGAGAGAAGGGAGTTCTGTCACTTGAGACTCATGTTTGGTCAGTTTGGTTTGATCCATGGAAAGACTTTATTATTTATGATAAGATAAAAAACATATTGGAATCTTTAGATTTGAAAAATGCTGATGACTCATTAATGGACTGTTTTTAATAAGACTAAAACTAGCACAGACAGTTGTATTTTCTCTTTACTTAAAGAATAGAGGGAGGAGTACATATTTTAAAGACTTGCATATTTACGTATGTATGTATCAAATCACAAAGCATTTTCACAATTGGGTATCCCCCTGGAAATCACCACCTAGATCCAAATTGAGAATATTTTCATATCTCAGAAGGTTCAGTCATGTCTTTTGGCTCTTCATTCCTCTGACTCTGTCTCTGCTGGTTGATGTTGGGTGGCTTGAGCCCCACTGAATGGACCGTGTAGCGTGTGCTCTTGGGTCTGGCCTTTTCATTCATTTCAGTGTGGGATTCAGCTGCGCTGTTCTGTGTCAGGACTTTGGTTTTCTTTTTTTTGAGACGGAGCCTCAAGCTATCCCCCTGGGTAGAGTGCCATGGCATCACAGCTCACGGCAACCTCCAACCCCTGGGCTCAAGTGAGTCTCCTGCCTCCGCCTCCCAAGCAGCTGGGACAATAGGCGCCCACCACAACGCCCGGCCATTTTTTGGTTGCAGCCATCATTGTTGTTTGGCAGGCCCGGGCTGGGGATTTGAACCCGCCACCTTAGGTGTACGTGGCTGGCGCCTTAGCCGATTGAGCCACAG
>CAUYQV010159131.1:0-17561 GCA_963574575.1 Galagoides demidoff | reverse complement strand
GCGCCTGTGGTCCCAGCTGCTTGGGAGGCAGAGGCAGGAGACTCGCTTGAGCCCAGGAGTTGGAGGTTGCTATGAGCTGTGATGCCATGGCACTCTACCCAGGGGGATAGCTTGAGGCTCCGTCTCAAAAAAAAAAAAATTACAAATAGACATACTATATGGTCCAGTAATTTCATTTCTGGGAATATATTCAAAGGAAATGAAACTAGTATCTTAAAAAGATATCTGCACTCCCACATCTAGTGCAGCATTGTTCACAATAGCCAAATTATGGAGATAATAAGTGCCCAATGATGGGTAAAGAAATTGTGGTATATGTATACACAATGGAATATTAACCAGTGATATCATAGAAAGAAACCCTGCCATTTGTGACAAAATGATTGAAACTAGAATACATTATTCTAAGTGAAATAAGCCAGATACACAAAGACAAATACCATATACTATTACATATGTAGAATCTAAAAATTTAAACTCATAGAAGCAGAGTGTAAGGCATAGTCTGTTAGGGGTTTGGAGGGTAAGGGAAATGTTGATCAAAGGGTAAAAACTTACAGTTATAAGAAAAACAAGGCTTGGAGATCTAATGCAAAACATGAGTGATGAATATGTTAATTAATTAGTTTGTGATAATCATTACATAATGTATAGATACATCAAATCATCACATTGTATGCTTTGCATATGTATTATAGAATATGTCAGTTAAATATCTTCACATACAAAAAAGATCAATAAAATTACATTATTTATAATTATTAAAATGAAAAAAACAAATATCAAATAATCTCAAATACTGTATACATGATAAAATAATTTAATATGTGAAGGATAAATTAAAAGTATAAACATAAATATACAAGAAAGGTACTTACTTGGACAGAAAATTATAGAAACCGCACGCTTCTCTTGTGGTTTCAGCGTTCCATTCAGGTCACTAAACCTGAATATTCCTTCTTTGAAAAGTCTGCTTGTGCTCTTAAAATCTAAAGTCCATTGCACGTCATGCTTTGAGATATTTTCCATCACAAGATACTGCTCACACTTAAAGAGTAGAAAAAAATTAAACATTTACATGTACAATATGAAACTTAATTGTAATACCATAGCAACTTGACGATGCTATGTACAAAGTCAAATAATTAAAAATGCTTTAAAAGTGATGTTAGGCAAACAAAGGGGTACAACATATATTTATAAGCTATTAAAAATTATGAAATATTCACAAAAGTTATAGTCTGCAGTAAAATAAAATGATTATTATAGCTATGCTAGCTAGCAAGGAAGGAACCCTCATTTGTTCATGGCAAAAATACAAAATGTTATAGGCAGTTTGGAAGAGAGCTGGGCAGTTTTGCATAATGCTAAACATACCTCCCACATGACCCAGAAATACTACTACTAAGTATTTATTTAAGTGAATTGAAAATTTATGCTTACATAAAACCTAGGGATGAATGTTTATATTATCTTTGTTCTTAATCTCCAAATACTGGAAGTAAGAATAAAGCAAAACAAGATCTCATTCAACTAATGGATGAAAAACCAAACTATATACTACATGCATATAATGGAATACAATTTAGTGATAACATAGGTAAAGTATTAATTCATGAAAAAAATATGGATAATATTAAATATACTTTTATAAGCTAAAGATCTCAGACCCAAGTGACACATATTGTACAGTTAGGTTACCTGTTACTCTGCAGATGCAAAACTACTGCGGTGAAAGAAAATAGTAGTTGCTAGGTGTGAGTGAAAGCAGGAGTAGTTTAACAGCAAAGGGGTCACTCAGACATTCTTTAGTCTGATGAAAGTGTTGTGTATGGCACTTACGTGATATATATATAATTCTGTGCATTTTTCAAAACCTAAAGAGCTGTGTGCTACAAAGAGTGAACTTACATATATCCAAATCTAAAACAATCAGCCAAGATATTGGGGGGTCCCAAAATGGATTCTAGACTATGATAAACTATATTACAAGTATGTCAAATAACCTCGACCCACTGAAGTTAGTGGTAGGTGGAGAGGAACTGACCTAAGTAACTTTGGAAAACTGTTTTAACTGGAAATTCTAAAGCTAATGACAAAAAGAACTGCGTATGAACAATGTTCTCTAGGTAGTAAATGTGTTAGCAATTCTAGTGGGCTACAGATTAGCAATTCTAAAGTCTCTTTACTTGTAAACTAGGGTTAAAAAAAAGTAATTCAATTGTAAAACAAAAAAGAGGGAGAGAGAGGCAAATTTCATTTCTCATTCTCAGAGAAAAGAGTTAAAAATGAGTAAGGGAGAAAAACTAGAAAAATTAAAGCTTATAGTGCTAGATGAGTTAAAGATATCAGTATAAACTCATGTCCAACTGATGGATGGATGGATAGATAATTATATATTCATGTTTATATCTGGGTTAGTACACATAGAAATCTTCCCTGATTTTATCTACTGAGAGGCCCAGAATCTGTGACAGCCCAGTTACAAATAGCATACTCGATACCTAAATCTTGGTTTCTAACTATTGTTTTACTATATAAAAGTTACTCGGGCTTCTTGAAGAAATATTGACTTTAGAGCTGGAGAAAGTAAAATAAAAGATAAGCTTGAAATATTTGGTAATATGTAATTAAGAAAATGCTTAAAAATCACAATGATGGGAGACTGTTCTAGGTCCAACCTAAGAGAGCTCCTAATAGTTAAAGCAGAAACAATTTTAGCACAAAATCAATAATGTAATGTTGGATTATAACTGAAAACATAAAATAAATATATATCTGTTAACACTAATATATTAAGTAATTAAATAAATTTGGGGAATAACTATTCTTAAAGAAAAATTCCAAATGATGTGTGTAGCTATTTTCCTGAGGAAAATGAAATTTAAACTCCTACTCCATGAAGTGTAAACTGAAATTGACAACTGATTTGCCAAGTATAGAGTATGGAAAATGAAAAATAGTAACTTTACAGTGGAAAAATAAGTATTACTAAATGATGAGTCATTCTGATCTTATGTACTCCATATCATATGATGAAAAGGATATTTTGCCTTTGTAATATTCTTATGCCTATTCAGGTGGAAAACATCAGATAACTTAAAATTAAAGGACATTTTGAAAATAATACCAGACAAGTCATCTTTAAATGGTCATGAAAGATCAGCAAGATTGAAAGCCTTTCACATCGTGGAGGAGATTAATTACATATGGTATCCTGGTTTGGACCCCAGGAGTATATAAAAGGACATTAATGAAAAACAGATGTCTTTCAAAGAGTTTGTTGTTTAGTTAATAATACTGAACCAATGTTAATGTCTCAGGTTTCAAAATGCTCTGTGGTTGTGTAAGGTGTGAGAATTAGGAAAAGTTGGGTTTACTCAATGTACTGTTTTTGTAACATTTCAGTAAATCTGGGAGTTATGGCCATGACTTACATGCAGGTTAATCTTTCCCATATAACATCTTATTAAAAGGAAATGATCAACCAGGCTTTTTTATTAAAAAATTTTGAAGAGTATAAAATAAGCCATGCAATTGTCACTACAACAAAATATGCACTTAATTTCTTTCTAAAGCTTGATGAATTAAAACAATATAGGATAAAATATAAGCCAATTTTACTCCCAGTGCCTCTAAGTATGAAAGCATCAATTTAGCTCTAATATTTTTATACCCTAACTATAAAAAGTTAATTTACACATTGCAAAGAAAATATTTTAAAATATAAATGTGGGTACATAATCATACTATACATTTGAATGCCAAGTTTTGTCATTCTAAAATGAGGAAAAGTTATAATATCTCCAAAATTCTATGTACCTTCTATATCCTGTGATTATGAGAATGATTAGTTTGTTTACTATGTTTAGTCCTGTATTATTTTTATCAAAATGATACATGTATGTAGCTTACACAAAATGTTTAAAAATGCTTGTTAAAAAGCAGTTGACCCACTCAACTCATAGTAGTTCTGCTTGCCAACTATTTTTAGCCAATTCTGATTTGGGTTTTCATTTAGAATAGCCTTGTTCTAAATATGATGCTGATGTGGCTTATATTAATTTTTTATTGCTGCCATTACAAATTAGTGTTTTACAAAAATATAAATTTATTAAGTTAAAGGTGTTGGCAGGAACTATGTTCCTTTCTGATGGCTCTATGGAAGAGTACCCATGGGTGGTGCCTATGGCTCAAAGGAGTAGGGCGCCAGCCCCATATACCAGAGGGGGCGGGTTCAAACCTGGTCCCAGTCAAAAACTGGAAAAAAACAAACAAACAAAAAAAAGAGTACCCATCATTGCTTTCCCAGTTTGGAGAAGCCAACTGCATTCCTTGGCTGGTGGCTTCCTTCCTTTCCATTCAAAGTTAGCAACACTGCAGGGCTGTCCTTTTTTCTGTCATCACATCTCCCTCTGAGCACAGTTAGGAAAGTCTCCTTGTTTTTAACCATTCCTGTGATCACATTAGGATAAACTACACAATGCTGGATAATCTCCCCTTCTCAGGGTCCTTAACCAAAATCACATCAGCACATTGTCTTTTATGATATAAAGTCATGTATCCACAAATTCTGGCAATTAGGTCTTACGCATCTTTAGGGTCATTATTCTGCCTGCTAGGTGGCTATTTCATGGTTTGATTGCCTTGATTGCCCACTAGAAAAGATGAGGATTTAACTCATTGGCACTACCTTACCCCAACTTCTCCTCACTTCCCATTTTTGGATATTTGTATTATTTTAATTGTTTCACTAGTCACCTGGTAATTTTAAGCAATATATTTATATCTCATTTTGTCAAATATAGATAATAGCTCTTAATAACCCACTATCTAAGATGTTTCATTCCCCTTTTTTTCTACTATACCCAATCTTTCTGCTAACTTAACCTTCCATAAACATATCAAGTCTTCTTTGTATTGTATATCTTATTATGACTCTGTAAATATCATTTAGGGGAAATATCTCTAGTGAATTAGAGTCACATTTTTTCCTCCACCGAGCTGGTGTGACCCCTTGCCACTCAAGAGAGAAGGCTAATGGCATCAAGATTGTATCTTCCTATATCAATTCACTAAAATTTCAATAGTATAAAATAATCCCACAATTATAAGGCAATTGTTTATATCTGAACTCCGGATCTATTTAGTTCATTAAGGTTTCTTTTCTAGCACCACATACAAGGTCTTTTGCATCCTTGAAGTTCCATTAGAAGTAGACATTTCATTGACTTTTTTTATACTATAAGCTGTTTTTTTTTTAATTTCTAGAGAGCCCCTTCAGTGATTTCTAACTATATTATATGACACTCTGCTATTTTCATGGATGCAATGTTAAATAGTTTCTCCATATAATTATTCTTCAATGCTATAGAGGCTCAAAATTGGTTCCAGGAACAGCATAACATAAAGCAAAACAATGAAAGTTCAAGTACAAATTTCTACAATGCCTGCAAGAGGCTCTTTCTTATGTATGTCTCTCTTTTTTCCTTTTGGATGGATTGTCAATTAGAAGAGAGGCAGAGATATTCAGTAAGAAAAAAGAGTAGATTAATATAGAAGTTACTGTATCATATACTTGGATTTTTTTCACTTTTTATTCTCACTTCTAACCACATTTACTTACATGTATAGAACACATTTGACATTAATTTAAGTTGTAACTTCCATTTGTGTAATGAGAGAGGGATAATCTAATTATATTCAAAAATATTTTCAATATTCTTATTAAACATGTACATATGTAAATATTTACAATGTTTACATGTTTGCATACTTTGAAAATTACCTCTGAGAAATTATACATATGCAAGGTCTTTAAAAATGCCAGCATTCTTGCTCCAAAGAGCATAAATGTTTGAGAAGAAATTAATCATAAGGAATAGTTTAAATTTCTATGCTTCAGAATAATCAACTTACTCTACTAAAAACTACAATTGCAAAAATAGTTGTAAATTGTACCACTTATCTATACATACCTCATTTTTTGCCACCTTCTTTTTAGGCGCCATCTCATGTAAAGGTATTTCAAATTCAAATTCATTGCTGGATAATAGCAATGGTGCTCGTAGTACTGTGAGAGGAAAATACATATACTGATAAAATATCAATGGATATAAAAATATAGGCATTAATTTGTGTACTTTTAAATAGAAAACAATAAAAATACAATGTGTTTCTGTTTTTATATTGCCAAAGAAAAAATAAAATTACATTTTGAAATGCTTTTAATCTACCTTTGTTTATCACATTTACAAAGTTCCATTTTGTACAATTTTTTACATGGTAACAAATTACAGGTAAAATAGGAAAATTACCCTTGAGACAATAAAAAGGTATAAAAAGTACTTAATATTGAGCTATGAAAAAAGTAAATGGAACTAAATTGATTTCCACACTTAAGTTTGAGTAATGCAAAAATGAACCGAAATGCAGAAGGACAAATTATGGGAATACAGAGAAAATACACAGATGGTATATCACACATTATTTTCTAGATAAAATAAGAAAGAAAACTCTGAAAGTAAATGGCTATTCTATAGAAGATTAGGAATAAAGGTATCTGTAAAAATACCACGTTATATATATTATATCCTGCTGAGAAAAACCTATATTTTTGAAACTTCTAAGACACTTATAATTCTCAATGGAAGATAAAAGGTCTCACAAGGTTTGAGGAAAATAAGTAAACAGAAAGAAACCAGCTTCCAGTCCCAAAAATGCATATGCCTTATGTGTGTTTTTACTATATCATAGGAACTAATGGCTGCTTTGGCAGAGGGTCAGGAAATGTGGGATAGGAGATAGTTGTGGGATAGCATTCATTTATGTCACTCTAAAACCTCTCATGAGAAATCCTAGGAAAGACAACATTATGGTAGATATCCAGAAAATGGTACATGTAATACGGCCTTTATATTTATAAATTGGCAGTTGGGGATAATTAGTGAAACTAACAGGTTGATAATATCTTCAAAAACAAAGCAATGTTTTGGCATATTATTTCACCATTTACAGAGTCTTATTTCACTTAGGCAAAGAATTCTATTTTCCCTGTTACAGATTATTAAAGAATTATTTTTTGAAGAAACTAAGCCACTCAAAATTAAAGATTCACAGACTAATATGTCAGATCTCCCCCCTCCACAAATTAAGACATTCATTTTTCATTGGTAACCTGATCACTAGGCAATGTTATATATAATACATAGTGAAATATAAATGAAAATAATTCTACAAAAATAGAGAATGAAATCAATGAAGGAAAATAGCAAAAAAATTATCATAATATAGGTAGAAAGAAAAAGTATTATTTTCTTTAAAAAGTGGCTATCCATAAAGAAATACTCAGTAAATATTAAGAACTCTTGCTTGTTTAAAATTGCCAAAAATAATATTTTGAGACATAAAAATTCAGTCAGAAAAATATTCTGGGAAATGTAACAAAAGAGAAAAATGGCAAGGAGAGAATACATAAGATAAGCAATATATATAACATAAGGCACAATGTGAAAAATACAACTAATTGTAATATAAGAAAGAGAAAATGATGTTGGAAAGGAAATTTTGAAAGAAACTCATGTTGTTGAGTTCTGTAAAGTTTACATAAATTATTTCTGCCTTAGGGAAAAATGTATATAGTCCATATTGGAGCGGGAGTGCTCCAGGAGTGTTGTTTTATGAAAATAAGTAATCTGACAGACCAAAGCATATGGGCTATTATCCTGACAAGGTTATTATACAGCATGTAGCTTTGGAGGATGAGTCAAATAGTCAAGGACAAGCAAGTAATTATTAATGTCAGGAGAAAAAAAAGTTGAAAGAAAGGAAATGTAATAACTGTGCACGGTGCACTACTTGGCCCAGCAATGAACAATATATTGCTATAATAACTAAAACTCCAAATAAAAATTGAACTGAAATTTAAGGTATAATTATATTAGGAAAATAAAGAAATGGGGTTAGACTTGCAAGTGAAGAGAAAAGCTTGTCATTAAATAGTGTCTGCATGAGATAAATAATTAGGACAGTCACCAACACTGTGGCGCAAGATAAAGAGAAAGAAGGAGAACAGTGGACTGCAGTTCTGGGTTATAAGTTTTGTTGGTACTATATTAATTTAAAAATGAAATCATGGTGGCTCATGTCTATAATCTTAATACTCTGGGAGGCTGAGACAAGTGTCCCTTTATCTATTAAATATGCATTACAAAATTTTACAAAACATTTACAAAATATTTTCTACATGTTTGCCACCTCTTTGTAAAATTTCCCATATCCCTGTGTATGACAATTTTAAGGGCAACCTTTCAGACACCTTGTAATTCTTAAAACTGAGGAAAAAACTAACTTCATGGACCCTCTATATCAACTAAGGAATTCCTACTTCTGTATTCTAAATGAGAGTGAAGTAACTTCTATCACATACATGCTATTTTTGTGAGCCTTCTCTTACTACCTGCCAAATGAAATTATTAACTGATACAAACCCATTATTTTATGATTAATGACAATTTAGCTTAATAGCAGAACTATAAAAAATATAAACGTGACTTTTCATGAAAAATATTTAAGCTAATATGATTGAAAATAAAGCCAAAGCTTGTCAAAACTATAGTATGTAATAGCTATTCTTGAATGTATGGAGAAAGTGAGTAAATATTCACCAAATAATTCAAAATTCAAGATACTTATTCACTTTTCCATGTATATAGAATTTTAGTAACCTGTTCCTTTGGAATAAGAATATTATCTGAAAAAGAATTGTCATTGTTTCATTTTATATTCAATGCATTTAATTTTGTTAATGTACATTTTGAATTAATTATTTGAAAATTGATTGTACAATAAAGTACTAAATTGACCTGTCTTTAATTATATCTTATATTTATAGGACGTTACTTACCTGAGAATCTATGTTTTATGTGTTTACCAAAATTCAAATTCATAGACATAATTTAAGTGATACAGAAAAATCATATAATAATTTAACTTTTTAATAATTCTATTTTGTAAAATCAATATCATATTCTGGTTTTATTTTTGGAACACTTAGATGCTTAGGTGTAAATCATAGGCCTACCTACAATGACTATTTCATAGTACATACCTATTGCTTGAACACAACATGGTCGAATAAGTGGTGCTATCCGTGGAGTCAAAGGAGAAGACAAATTTTCAGTAAAGTGTTGGGATGCATCGAAGAAATTAATTTGAACTTGAATAGTAAAGTCGAATGTTGCTACCTGATAGATAAAAAATACATTAGGCTTATAATTTTTTGCTTTGAGAAATATGTGATGCTATTGATCTAACAAAATAGCAGCTTATAAAAACAGTTTTCAAAAATAAAAATATCTTATGACATTGAAACTACTTTTAATGAGCACAAAATTGATTCCAAAGAATAAAAGTATAAAAAAATTATAAGTAATTCCTATTTATTTACAATGAACCAAAAATCTAAATATAAAACCCAAAGCTATAAATCTTTGGAAAGAAAATGTAGGAGAAAAATCTTTATAAACCTGGGCTAGGCAAAGATTTCTTAAATGAGATAACTAAAGAACAATTACAAAAGAAAAAAAAATTCTTAAAGTGTCTTGTATCATATTTTTTTAAATGTTATGTTAAAGACATTGTAAAGAAAACAAAATTATAAGCCAAAAGCACATTTCTTACAAAAAAACTAACATGTTTACAAAATACATAAACAGCACTGAAAGATCAAATTAAGAATGAACTAACTAAAGAAAAAAATGGCAAAAGAAGATAAATGGCACATTAGCATATGAAAAACACGTTTCATTATCATTAAACTTTTGGGAAATACACATGGAAACCACATGAGATGTCACTTCATACTTATCACAACTGCTTAAACAAAAATAACTTATGAGCACCTAATATATTTATATACTGCTGATAGGAATGCAAAGTTTTGTAGTCATTTTGGAAAACATTTTTCTAGTTTATTAGAAAATTAGGTGTATATTTTAAACTAAGGTCTAGGACTCCCAAACCTAGATGTTTACCAAAAAAAATTGAAAATTTATTCATAAAATGTTTATAAGGGCCTTATTATTTTTATTTTTTGAGGCAGCATCTGAAGCTGTCACCCTTGGTTGAGGTCCATGGCATCATAGCTCACAGCAACCTCAAACTCTTGAGCATAAGCAATTCTCTTGCCTCAGCCTCCCAAGTAGCTGGGCCTACAGGTACTCACCACAACACCCAGCTATTTTTTGTTGTTGTTGCAGTTGTCATTGTTGTTTTAGCTGCCCTGGGCTGGGCTCGAACCTGCCAACCTCCGTGTATGTGGCCTGTGCCTTACCCACAGAGCTGGTCGCTGCCCAGGGGGCTTATTCTTAATTGCCAAAAACTTAAAACAATACAAGTGCCCTCTATATAATGAATGCATAACAAAATTTGGTAAATTCATACAACAGAATACTTGTCAACAATAACAAGAATGAACTACTGTTACACACAATTGTGTAGAATCTCAAATGCTTTCTGCCAAGTGACAGAAGTCAGACTGAAAAGAACATACAGCATGATTTCATTCATATGGCATTCTGGAAAAAGAAAAATTATGGGATGAAAATCAGGTTAATGTTTACCAATGACTAGAATTGGAGGGCAGATTGGCTACAAAAATGTACAAGAAAAATTGAAAGAAGGTGATGAAACTGTTGTCTATATTGATTTTGGTATTTATTGTGCAACTGCATACATTTGTTAATATTCATAAAGCAGAAAGAAAATGTTATGTAAATTTTAAAAATACGAAATGAAAAAAAATTAAAGCTAATTTCCTAGCTCTAATTTTTAAATATCAGTCTTCAAAATCCAGACCTCGATACAGTTAAATAACTTAAACAGTGTCATAGAACAAAACACAACAAATTTTAACTGATTTAAATGACACAAAGCATGTTTTCTAACTACAAGGGAATTATAGTAGAAGTCAATAATAGAAAGAAATTTGGTAAATTCACAAATATGTGGAAATTAAATAGCACACCCTAATTCATCAATGACTCAAAAACAAACTATATAAGAAATTCTAAAACATTTTGATAAGTAAAAATGAAAATGCAATACATCAAGCCTTTTGAGGTAAAGGAAAAGTAGTGCTTATAGAGAAACGTTTATCTGTAAAGCTGATATAAAAAATAAAAAGATCTCAAAAAAATGCCCTAATAAACAGGATTTGATTAAACTAACTAAAAATCTTCTAAACAGCTAAGAAAACATTCACCAAGTGAATAAAAAATAATTTTTGACATAAGAATACTATACTCTGATTGCCATATATAAGTTTGATTCTGGTTTGCAAC
The DNA here is from genome assembly GCA_963574575.1 of Galagoides demidoff. Classification (NCBI taxonomy): domain Eukaryota; kingdom Metazoa; phylum Chordata; class Mammalia; order Primates; family Galagidae; genus Galagoides; species Galagoides demidoff. The sequence goes on along the minus strand of CAUYQV010159131.1, from coordinate 6,219 downwards.
GATACAGCAACATTCCCCTCTGTATCATGGGTAAAGAGAAGCTGAGTCACCTCTATGGTTTATCCTACAAGGGTACAAATGAATCTTTCTAAAAGCAGAGTATGAATGTCTTAACTCAATAACTAAGAAAATGACATGAAGGCTATGTTAACCAGTTTGATGAGAGTATTTCAAAATGTATATAAAAACACCACACTGTACCCTGTGATTGCATTAATATGCACAGCTATGATTTAATTAAAAAAAAAAGAGAGAGAGAAGCTGGGTCCTTGGCACTTTCATTATAGAATCTACGACGCAAAAGTATACTAGAGACCAGAGCTGACTCCCAAAATTTGTATATCCTTTCCTTCTGGGCATATTCCAGGAAAGGAAAGGTGGAATTTTTTTTTAATTATTTGTGTGGTGGGCGTGTTGTTTGCTCTTTATATATCAAGAGAACATTGTGGACAAGAATTGGTATCATAGCAAGCCCTCTTAAATCATTAAAGCATGTCTTTGATAATTTTAGGTAGCGATTCCAAGAGCATGTAAGCACATACCACTCAAATATAAATATAAAGCACAAGCTTGCTGGAATATAAGTGATTATCTGGCAAGTCTAAAATTTCCTTTACAATATGTTATATCTTGAATTTTCTAGACTGCATAACAAAGATCACACAATTATAGGTCTCCCGTGTGTGCCCTCTGTTCCTCCTGAGGCACTGTGCAAGCACAAGCCAGATACTTCTAGCAGTCATTTCAATGAATTTAAAGGTTATATACAGTCATACTCACAGGTCAGAAAGTGATTCCCTTACAGACAGAATTTAGATGATCTTTGTTAGTTCTTAGTTAGGATTACCCATAATTCCTTCAGTCTCAAGCAATATGAGGAAGAGAAAGGAGAACTTACTTCTTTTGGGGAAAAGACCAGGCCACCTTCTACAGATGTATTTTCCCCTATTTCCAAGGCATGTATGTAAGGAACTGTAGGGTCTGTGAATTTCCCTATAAGACATGAAAAAGTACATATAAACTAGATCCAGGTACACATTTATAATAATTATTTAATGTGGAAATGTGAGTTTTTAGAAACCTCATCAGTATATTCATAACAATCACAAAACAGTTACTAAAATATTTACAGGTGTGCCTAAGGATACTGGGTAAAGAATTGCTCTTAATATCTTGATTACACTTAGCAAAATTTATACACAAACACAGAACAAATATACATTCAATCAGCAAAACAGAGCAGCAAAACAAAGATGGTAAACTCATTAAATAAATAAAATAACCTCAGAAATTCCAAAAGCATACTCAAACAAATGTGGAAACAAATAAAGGACAAGGGCAAGTAACTAGCTGAAACTTAGATCCAAGAACAACTGAGAGATTCCCCTTCTAGTAAAGATGGAGTACAAAGGACCCATAACACCTCTGATGCTTCTGAGTCCACAAGGAATACAAGTTCATATACATCATCTCACTGATAATTTACTGTTCACTTATTTAAGACTTCTAAGATGTGTTATTTATCATTATAGACTCAAAATCCAGTATCTCGCCTGTTATTAGGGTTCAACAAATATCTATTGAAGAAGAAATGAATAAACCTATGGTCAGGAAACTTATCTTATAAGGGTCCAGATAGTAAGTATTTAAAACTTTATGAGCCATGGTTTCTATCACAAATATTCAACTCTGCCATTATAGCATAAAAACAGCCATATGCAATATACAAACAAATGGATGTGCTTATGTTCTTAAAAAGCTTATTTATAAAACAGGTATCAGGCCAGATTTGGCCCATGGGCATTCATTTGCCAACAGTTGGAGTAAACATATGAAATATACTTATAAAAATGCTTATTTTATTTAAACCTAATTTAACATAAAGATACCTAATACAGCTCGGCGCCTGTGGCTCAATCGGCTAAGGTGCCAGCCACGTACACCTAAGGTAGCGGGTTCGAATCCCCAGCCCAGGCCCGCCAAACAACAATGATGGCTGCAACCAAAAAATGGCCGGGCATTGTGGCAGGCGCCTGTGGTCCCAGCTACTTGGGAGGCGGAGGCAGGAGGCTTGCTTGAGCCCAGGAGTTGGAGGTTGCTATGAGCTGTGATGCCATAGCACTCTACCCAGGGGAATAGCTTGAGGCTCCGTCTCAAAAAAAAAAGATACCTAATACATGAATAACATATGTAAAGATCTTTCTAAAGACATTTATCTAAAATTATTGGTCAATTAATAATTTTATTTCCCTTTGCAGTATATACTTAAATATAACATATTTAAGTTACTATATTAAGCCATCTAATAAGGACAGTTACATGTCATGTATTGCCAAAGTGTTTTGGTATTACTATTGATGAATTTCTAGAAATTAAGTGAGTTATAAAATATAAGGAAAAAATACATTAGGTCATTAAAACATTTAGGAATAACTGCCCTTGACTTAAATTATTTTTAACAATTATACCTTAGAGCAATTTAAAATAGTACTGCTATTACAATAATATCATTATAATATAAAGTATATACCTGATTTGCCTTTAAAATCCATTGAAAAATCTGGAAAGTCTTCTAGATTAAATCCCACTCTGGCACGTGTTATGCCTTTATTTGTTATTACAAATGGAATGGTATGGGTAGCACCAACATAGATGCCACTAAACTGAAATACATCCTAAAATGTAAAAAATAATAATTAGAAGCAGAGTATTATTTTATAGAAAATTTAAACTAAAAATTTGAATGTTGTGTCTATCAAGGAAATTATTAACTGCAAAAAAAAATTAGTCACATTTTCCTTTCTCTCCTCCACCTTCTAACCATAATAAGTTAATTCTTTCTCTTTCTTTATTTCTTAGTCTTAGTGTGACTATATGAAATGAATAACTTTTCATTTACTTTCTGGATTTTGACTTTCTCAAATTCTCCTCTCTATAATGAAGCCAAAACTAAAGTAATTGGGAATCTGACCATATAACTTCCTGTCTTTGAATTTGATGGTTCCCCTATTGGTGTGATAATGTCAAAACTCATTAGCAGGGCTAATAAAACTCACCATAACCTACCCTTGCCTCATGTTCTAGCCTCTTTTAATTCCACTCTCATCCTATCACTTAATATTCTACTAACCTGTATGACTTATCATTTCCAACCAGTACCTGATGCTTCACCTTCTGTGTCTTGGCATCCTTTCTGTCAGAAAGGCCATTCTTTCACTTGTAATTTCCTGATAAACTACAATATATCACACTCTGCCCAGTATTATTTCTGTTTCTTATATTTATATACATTGTGATATCACGTAGACTGCTTGTTCATTTCTACATCTGTCTCTCCTACTGGATCTTATGCCTGATTTATTTTTGTACCCATAACCTCTGTCACCTACTTTAAATATATAAGCACTGTTTTCTTAATAATCTGAACTCCAGATCATACACTAGGCATGTGCTTATACCACAAAACTATAGAATTCCTCCTTGTGGTAGAGTTACTATAGATATCACAGAGTTCCTTAATTAAAGAATTACATATAACATCCAAAGAAGGTCGAGGAAACATTATTCTGATATGGAGGAAAATACTGTATTAAAGACAACTAGCTACTATTTGTTTCATTTAAAATATAAACCCAGTTCTATATGTGAAGTCTACAAAATCTGAAATGAGTAATGAAAATTTGAGGTTTTATAAATGTAAAAAAAAAATCACTGTTCTTATCCCATTCTGGCCTCGCTTACATGCTCATTTGAATAAAATTGCCTATTTGTTATAGGCAAGGGACCTAGTCAATTCCATATCCCTTACTATATAGTTAATAAATGTATTGCTGAAGATATCTAGTGATGCTAACATATTATTTTTAAAAGGGGGCTACATCTAAAAATCCAACATATGTAGTTGGAAGCAGATGGAAAAAATATGTTAATGTAAGGTTTTATGAATTATTCAATTGTACCAGGGAATGCATGCCTCAAATGACTTTAGGATGGGAAATGGAAATAATAAAAGTCTCACTATTGACTAATATTTTCCAAGGAAAGCTACTAGATACTATAGCAATGGAAAAAAGAAAAGACATTCTAGATACTATGGAATCTAATCTCTGGGAATCACATTAGCCAGGTACAAGATAGCTTAGTATCTGGATTTACGCCTTCAACACTGAATAAAAGACAAGTTAGAAAAATATGACCTAAAGCTAGACCCTAGAATTTGGGTGATGCCATTAAACATGCAGACTAACAGTGAGGCACTAGTTGAGGCTGCCAGCTGACCTCTTTATTGTCAATATTTGCTCAGTTTAGTTCAGCACCAGATAATCCTAGGCATTCCAGTACTAGTAGGAGAGAAAAACAGAAGGGGATATAACCGCAAAATAATATGACAACTGCTCTGATAGAGGTGTTCCTGGAGTATAAGATGTTTGTAACATCTTGTAAATGTCACAATGGGGAACATGTGGGGCTTCTTTGAAGAATCAGGAAAAGTTTCTTTGGGCAGATGAGGCCAGATCTAATTCCTACAGGATTGGACAAAAAAAAAAGATGTATTGTGTGTGTCTATGTGTGTGTGTCTGTGTGCTATCAATTGTAGGACATAATTTTATCAGAGTACACATAATTCAAAACACAAATGTAACTAGAGTTCAGAAAATAGAAATCAAGACCACAGTGTCCTATCATTTTATATTCAACCTACTGGCAAAAATTAGGTTGGCATGGTGGTTCACATCTGTAATTCTAGTACCCTGGGAAGCTGAGGCAAAAGGATTGCTTGACCTCAGGAGTCTGAGGTTTCTGTTAGCTAGGCTGATGCCATGGCACTCTAACCCAGGTGACAAAGCAAGACTCCATCTCACAAAAAAAAATGTATATATATATGCATATATGTACACATATATATGTACATATGTTGGCAAAAATTAAATCTGACAGTATATCTTGTGGAGAAATGGAATGTGAAGTAATGTAAAGAAGAAACTGTAGAAATTATCTTGTAAGTCAAACATGCACATAAATCTATGTCTCAGGAACCTCACTCTTAGAGATTTCTTGTATATGTACCTCAGAAACTATGCATATGAATGTTCACAGCTACAGTGTTTTTATTAGCAAAGAAACCCAGAAACACCTGTTTGAATGGACAATGGAATAGTTATATGTAGTATATCTACACAAAGAACTATCATTCAGTAGCGACAATGAATAACATGCAGTTTGGCCAAAGCTCATTGCTTAAGGCACTGGCCACATACACCAGGGCTGGCAGGTTCAAACCTGGCCCCAGCCTGCAACAACCTACAACAAAAAATAGCCAGGCATTATGGTGGGCATCTGTAGTCCCAGCTACTTGGGAGGTTGAGGTAAGGGAATTACTTTAGCCTAAGAGTTTGAGGTTGCTGTGAGCTGTGATGCCACAGCACTCTACCGAGGGTGATATAGTAAGACTCTGTCTCAAAAAAACAAAAAATAACAAGCAGTTACACCCAAATTAGATGAATGTTGAAGAAAAAATGTTTAATTAAAAATAATTCACAAAGGCTACGAATAGTTATAAAAAAAACTAAATAACCAACTGCTATGACATTTATTTATATGTGTGTGTATATATACACATGTGTGTGTGAAATGCACACACACATACACATATACACAGTGCTATTACAAGTGATTATCTCTTATAAGGGATAGGATCATGATGAAGCCTACAGATGATTTTAATGGTAGTAGTAGTGTTCTGTGGGGTATTCTCAAATCTTCACTCAGTATCATGTTTCATCACTCACATTTAACATGACATATATTAATTTTTAATTTTACATATATTAGTTTTATAAAAATGCTAATACACAGTAAAATATTTCAAACATAAATGGGCTGACTAAGGATGATGGTATATGTTCTTTGGAGCTTCTGATCGGAGACGCAGGGAAATGGAACTGCAGACGGAATGATAAAGGGAGGCCCAGACTCGCTCTGGTCAGGGCCGGCTAAACTTTACTGATTATCTTATATACTTTCAAACATTCAGTAAGAATTTAACACATATACAAAGAAGTAAAGTAACATTAAGAAGTCACCATTAAGATTACAATTTAGTGTGAAGGCTGAGGAACACATATACAATTGATCTTGTTTAGAGTAAAAACATAAAGCAGACTGGCTGTCTGTCCTTGCTAGCCCAAACTGAAACTAGGAAATTATAATGTTAATTAA
>CAUYQV010159125.1:0-38879 GCA_963574575.1 Galagoides demidoff | reverse complement strand
TAGAGTGCCATGGCATCACAGCTCACAGCAACCTCCAACTCCTGGGCTCAAGCGAGTCTCCTGCCTCCGCCTCCCAAGTAGCTGGGACCACAGGCACCCGCCACAACGCCTGGCCATTTTTTGGTTGCAGCCATCATTGTTATTTGGCGGGCCCGGGCTGGGGATTTGAACCTGCCACCTTAGGTGTATGTGGCTGGCGCCTTAGCCGATTGAGCCACAGGCGCTGAGCCTGGTGTCACTCTTAGACGCATTTCTTTTTTATGATTATTTAGTTGTGTGGTTGTTTTTTCTCTTCTGGAATGAATATTGGTAATTTTTTTCTCAGAAACTGTTTTACCTATACCGTAAAAAATTTTTTTCTTAAGATTTATTTATAAATCTTAGTATTTATAAATAAACTTAGTATTTATTTAAAATTTTTATTTAAAAAGTGTCCCCTGTGACTGTAGTTCCTCATTCTCATTTCTTTTTTTTTTTTTAGAGACAGAATCGCACTTTATTGCCCTTAGTAGAGTGCCGTGGCATCACACAGCTCACAGCAACCTCCAACTCCTGGGCTTAGGCGATTCTCTTGCCTCAGCCTCCCGAGTAGCTGGGACTACAGGTGCCTGCCACAACGCCAGGTAATTTTTTTTGTGGCAGTTTGGCCGAGGCTGGGTTTGAATCTCCCACCCTTGGTATATGGGGCTGGTGCCCTATCCACTGAGCCACAAGCACTGCCCCTCATTTCATGTTTTATTAATCTATGCTGTTTTTCCCTATCTTATTGTTTGCTTCTTTTTTTGTTGTTGTAGTTGAGACAGAGTCTCGCTATGTTGCCCTCAGTAGAGTGCTGTGGTGTCACAGCTCACAGCAACCTCAAGTCTTGGGCTTAAGCATTCTCTTGCCTCAGCTTCCCAAGTAGCTGGGACTATAGGCACCCACCACAATGCCGGCTATTTTTTGGTTGTAGTTATCATTGTTTTTTTTTAGCAGCCGGGCTGGGTTCCAACCTGCCCCCGGTGTATGTTGTCCGTGCCCTAACCACTGAGCTACAGGTGCCCAGCCTGTTTGTTTCTTCTTCTTCTTTTTTTTTTTTTTTCTGTTTGCTTCTTTTTAGGTGAAGTAACCACCTTCCCATTATGTCTGTTTTTTCAGATAACCAGCTTTTGCATTTATTAGTTGTGTTCCATTTTTCTCTTTCTTAATTCATTTATACCTGCCTTTTCTTTTCTTTCTGTTTTTGAGACAGAATTTCACTTTGTCACCCTGGGCAGGGTGCTCTGGTGTCATAGCTCACAGTAATCTCAAACTCTTGGGCTCAAGCAATTCACTTGCCTCAGCCTCCTAAGTAGCTGGGACTACAGATGCCCACCACAACACCCAGCTATTTTTTAGTTGTAGTTGTCATTGTTATTTAGCAGGCCCAGGCTGGATTCAAACCTGCCAGTTGTGTGTATGTGGCTGGTGCCTTACCTGCTTAAGCTGCAGGCACCGAGCCTTTATTTATAACTTAAGCAAATGATATTGTCAACTGTTTTTGTTTTTGTTTTTATTTTTGAGACAGGATCTTGCTCTGTTGCCTAGGCTATCATAGCTTACTGCAGCCTCAAATTCTTGAGCTCAAGGGATCTTCCTGCCTCAGCCTCCCAACTAGTTAGGACTACACTTCTGGCTATTTTTTGTATTTTTTTGTAGAGACAGGGTCTTACTATGTTGCTTAGGCTGGTCTTGAGCTCCTGGCCTCAAGTGATCCTCCTACCTTAGCCTCCCAAAGTGTTAGGATAATAGGTATGAGACACTGTAGCTGGCCAGTGTTGTCAGTACTATTTTTACTTTTTGAAATTGATATTTTCTGTAGGGGCTAATCTGTGTTTAATTTCTGTGTTTGATGGATACTTTAAAAGGTGGGTTCTCAATTTTCAGAGTTTAAAATATAGCAAGTAGACCTACCAAAGAAGTCTGTATCTTTTTTTTTTTTTTTGAGACAGAGCCTCAAGCTATCCCCCTGGGTAGAAAACCATGGCATCACAGCTCATAGCAATCTCCAACTCCTGGGCTCAAGCGAGTCTCCTGCCTCCGCCTCCCAAGTAGCTGGGACCACAGGCACCTGCCACAAAGCCCGGCCATTTTTTGGTTTCAGCCATCGTTGTTGTTTTAGCGGGCCTGGGCTGGGGATTTGAACCCACCGCCTTAGGTGTACGTGGCTGGAGCCTTAGCCAATTGAGCCACAGGCGCCGAGCCTATATACAAGGGATTTTTAAACACATTTGTCAGTCCTCCTGGACGTTTTCCACAAAAGTAGGTTGAAATGAGGCTTTTCCTAACCCACAACGAACAACTGACCTTATATAATACCACCCAGGCAAGACCTGCATCTGGGGCCAGAATCATTTATTTTTTAAAAGGCAATTAGAGCTTATGGTGGTTAATTTTATTTGACAATTTTACTGGACAGTGGGGTGCCCAAATACTTGGTTAAACATTATTCTCAAGCTTCCTAATGCTGCAGTATATTTTCATTGTTAAAAAGGGGTTGCAACCCACAGGTTGAGAACCACTGGTTTAGGGTGTGTCTCTGAGAGGAGTTTTGATGAAATTAATATTTGAATCAGTGAATCAGTAAATTGAGTAAGGCAGATTGCCCTCTCCTATATGAGCAGCCTTCATCCAATCATATGAAGGCTTGAATAGAACCAAAGGCCAAGTAAGGGAGAATTCACTCTTTTCCTACTGTTTTCTAGCTCAGAAATCAGTCTTCTCCTGCCTGCAGACTTGTACTAGGACTGAAACTTACACTGATTCTCTCCTGATTCTCAGGCATTCAAACTTGGACTAAAACTGTATAATTGCCTCTACTGGATCCCCAATTTGATGACTACAGATCCTGGGAATTTTCAGTTTCCATAATCACTTGAGCCAACCCCTTGCAACAAATCTCATACACATACATGTTAATATAATTGGTTCTGTTTCTCAGAACCAGACAAATAATGGTTGTTGGAAATAATCAGATGGAAATGATCTTCTTTATCAACAATGCTTCATCCATAAAAATGCTATAACCATAAATTTTTTGCTATTTTTTTTACAGTTGCCTTTTATTTTTAATACCTATTATGCCATGAATTCATAGGGAAAGGTTCCAACAGCTCAGGGAGGTGCTTTTCTATTGAATGTCACAAAGCTTACTATGCCATGAATTCATGGGGAATAGGTTCCAGCCCTTTATGCTCCTGCTTAACTGGTTCTCTTGGTTCTCCTGGGTGCTATGCTATATGCCTATTATGCCATGAATTCATAGGAAATAGGTTTCAGGAGCTCAGGCTCCTTTCTGTTGGTTCTCACAGAGTGGGCTTCTCTGGGTGGAGCAGGCTGGTGCTTCACTTGAACCCAGGTATCTTTTTCTTTGGCTTCCTTCTTTTTCTAATTATTTTCCTTCCTTTCCTTTAGAAAGCTATCTCAACTCTTAGAGTCCTTAACATGCTCAATATGAATATTAATCCTCTTGGCAAGAATCTTGCCCTTAACTTTGTTTACAACAATGCCAACAGCATGCTGGGTAATACTGTAGACTCTTTCGATTTTTCCATGGTAACATTGTGTGGCATGCCTTTTTGAATAGTATCCATTCCCCAGATGTCCTCATGTCACCTTTCTTGTAGGTTTGCATATATGTGGCCAAAGGAACAATTCCATGTTTTCTAAAAGATCTAAAGAATATGTATTGGGTGCCTCTCCTCTTTCCCTTTGTGTTTGTCATTTTCATGAATTCCTGGAAGGTGGCATCTCTGGGCAAAAGGCACAAAACCATAAATTTAGAGCAAATTATTTGCTCCTGATTCTTTAAGTTTTCTGGATCAACAAAGGACATCAAGAAAAATGAATAAGGGGATGAATTGCAGTAGAACTTAAGTGTGGCTCAAATGGTGGGGTGAGAACTGCTTTAGAGCAGAGCAGGAATGAGGATTGTCCAGGACTCACACACCTGTTCCAGTTCCTCCTTGTGCACTCCTCTCGACTTCTGGCAGTCTGACTTCCATCCTAGGCCTCCAGTCTCAGCCTTTATTCCCCCAAACTCCAACCACTCACCTTCTGATAATGGTATAAATCATTACCCTTAAGTTTTCTTTTTTTTATTAGATGATAGCTGCATACATTAGCAAACATGGGGTACAGTGTAGTGTTTTCATATACAATTTGAAATATTTTCATCAAACTGGTTAACATAGACTTTATATCATGTACTTAGTTATTGCATTAAGACATTTATACTCTAGTTTTAGAAAGATTCACTTATACCCTTATAAGACAGACCATAGAGGTGATCTTTCCAATCACCCTCCCTCTACCCATCTGCCCTTCTCCCCTCCCCTCCCCCCTCCATATACTTGGGCTAGAATTAGGTTGTGGCTTTCATTTGAGAGCTATAAATTAGTTTCATAATAGGGCTGTGTACACTGGATACTTTTTCTTCCATTCTTGTGATACTCTGCTAAGAAGAATAGCCTTAAGTTTTCAGAAATGATGAAATCATTGCCTTTCTGACTCTAGCCAAAACCTACATTTCACAAATGAAAAATCCTGCAGATATTAGAGGTCCCATATCTGCTGGTAATTAGCAGAGTTGAGACTAGAAGCTAGGTTTCCTAAGTATCATATACTCTCTCTCTCATCACCTGGTTGTCCTTCTGGTCTACATTTTAGTTAGCTATTAACTATCTCAGTTAGATAGCCTCTGTTTAACCCAAATACTACAGGCCTCGGCATACAGCCAGAGACACAGCAATCACCTATAAAATTAAATGTCTTAATTGAAAAACTGCAGAAAACTATTTCTCATATAAGGTAGTAAAGGAGTTAATATTCTTAATCTATGAAAGAATATCTTTAGGTGGGGTGAGTGAGCAATGAAGAGAGGTAGATTAGTGGGTATAAAGATACAGTTAGCTAGAAGGAAATAAGTTCTGCTGTTCAGTAGCACCATAGGGTGACTGTAGTTAACAACAATGCAGTGTATCTCAAAATAGCTAAGAGAAGAATTGAAATATTCCCAACACAAAGAAATGATAAATTCTGGAGATGAGAAATACCCTAAATATCCTGATTTGATCATTACATACTCTATGCATGTATGAAAATGTCACATGTGCCTTATAAATATGCACAAATATATATCAGTAAAATCATTTAAAATTTAAAAATCCAATGACTAAAAAAATGAGCACAAATTTACTGAGTGCTCACTAGGTATTTGACTGTGCAAGGCATTGAGGATGCAAAATTAACATAAGGACAGCATGATTTCTACATGCACGTGGTATACTGTATAGTGGGCAGAGAAAAACTCATCGGAAGTAGTTAGGCACGGCTTCTGGCCCTCTGTGTGATTTCATAAGAGTGGTGTTGGGCCTGGAATGCTTCCTCACATAGAGAAAGCATCACGACAGCCTGTACTAGGCATATCTCTTTGCTTTTTAATATTTTTCCCTGTTCCGGGTTTGATGTGTACTTCTTTGTTCTGCTTAAGTGTGTGAATCAGTGGCCCGTAAGCACATTCCCAGCTTTGTATGGTTCAGGTCCCATTGGGAATGGGGTGAGGACTTCACCTACAGCATAAGAGGGGTACATCCAGGTCAGTTCTTTGTATCAGCTGTGGGGGGTGAGACCTGCTGGGAATGGGGGGCCAATACTCAGTATTGAAACTAATCTTGCTTTGTCTCTTTTCCACCTGATTAAATTGTTTTCTGTCCAGTGCCTGTGTGAGTTTTGTCATTCTTGGTGACCCTGATACCTGAAAACCATGAGGTGGGTTAATGTCCTGGGACTTCTGCACCTGGGGGTAGGCAACAGGTGTCACTTGTTCTATAATTACCATCACAAACTCTAGCTAGAAGAAAGAAACGCTTCTAAGGAAGCACATAAGGGGCCTGACCCAGGTTGGATATATGACCCAGTTAGGGAGTATAGGGGAGGTGTCGATGAAGTGACTGAGCAAATTAGGGAAGAAGAAAGAAATGGTCAAACACAACAGGCAAAGGAAATGCTCTGTGGCAGGAGTAAATACGATACATTTGAAAAACTGGAAAGGTTTTGCCCTCAGGGCTTAAGCTAAGAAAAAGCACTAGGGCTGGCCAGGTGTTGAGTGTCATGCCTGTATCCTAGCATTTTGGGAGGCCAACAGAGGAGATTGCATGAGGCTAGGAGTTGGAGACCAGGCTGGGCAACATTTTGAGACCTTTGTCTCCACAAAAGAAAATTTTAAAACATTATCCCAGTATAGGGGTGCATCCTTAAGTAGTCCCAGCCACTTAAGATGTTGAGGCAAGAAGATTGCTGAGCCCAGGAGTTTCAGGTAGCAGTGGGCTGTGATGCAGCCTCTTCACTCCAGCCTGAGCAACACAGTAAAACCCTGTCTCAGAAAAGAAAATAGAAGAAGCAATAGTGTAGAGATGACAGTCACTGAAAAGAGAGATAGGAACCACACCTTGCAGGATCTTCTAGGTCATGTGGAGGATTTGATTCTGTATCCACTGAGAAGTGAACAGTACAAATGAGATTTCAACACACTGAGATTTGTGTTAAAGAGATGGGTCTGGTAGCAGTGAGAAAAATAGATAAGAAAGGGAGAAAAGGAACACAGAGTAATTAGCATGAGACTCTTGCCGACATCCAGGAGAGGGAGAACAGTAACTTAGACCAGTGGTTCTCACCAGGGAATTCCACCCTTCAGAGGACACTCGACAATGTCAGGAGTCATTTTTGGTTGTTATATTGTGTGGGGAAGGGGGGATGTTACTGGCTTCTAGTGTGTAAAGGCCAGAGATGCAACAAAATAAGCATCCTACAATACACACAAGGCAGCTCCACAGCAAAAATTATCTGACCTAAAATATCTATAGTGGCCAGATTGGGAAACCCTGGCACAGACCACAGTGGTGGTGGAGGTAGGGGGATGTTCATATTGGAGAGACAATTAAGAGATTAAAATCAGCAGTAATTAGTGACTGATTGATTGTGAGAAATGAGGGAAAGATTATCAAAGGTAACCCTCAAGTTTCTGGCTTGCTCAGCTGGATGAGTGGGGGGTGCACATACACGGAGATAAGAAATGCTTGAGGAGTTGACAGTTTGGTGGAGGAAGATAAGGAGCTCAGCCTGAAAGCTGGTAAATGTGAGATGCCTGTAAGACACCCAAAGAGGTCCAACACTCAGAGTTGTAGCTCAAAAGGGAAAGCCTCCTGCATTTGACAGGCTTCTGTGACAAGAACTGAACCCTTGGGCGTGGATGAGGTCACCCAGAAAGAGAAAACAGAGTGAGGAGGGGAAATAAAGAGCCTAGAGGCTTGAGAAACTCCTGAGAAAGGAGGAGGAGCCAGCGAAAATCACAGGGGAAGGTATGAGAATGGATCACATATCAGAAGCTTCAAGAAGGCTTGTTTCCTCAACACTTTTTCCAACTGGAGCACTACTGATCTTTTTAAACTTTGCAAAACAAATAAGTTATTTAAATATATTTTTTTAGCTGGGCGCGGTGGCTGACACCTGCAATCCCAGCACTGTGGGAGGCTGAGGTGGGAGGATTGCTTGAGCTCAGGAGTTCAAGGCTTGTCTGAGCAAGAGTAAGACCTGGACTCATGAAAAAAATGGAAAAACCCTGCTGGGCACTGCAGGGAGCACCTGTAATTCTAGCAGCTTCAGAGGCTAAGGCATCAAGCTGCCCACAGCTGGAGTCTGAGGTTGCAGTGAGCTACAATGCCATTGCACTCTGTTCAGGGCATCAGGTAGAACTCTGTCTCAACAAAAAATAAATAAATAAATACTTTTTTTTTTAAGACATCACAGTTTTAATCAGCAATTTTTGGTAAGCAATGAAAGTAGTATCTTTGGCATGTTTATTGGCCATTTCTTTTTTTTCTTTTTTTTTTTTTTTTTTAGAGACAGTCTCACTTTGTCACCCTTGGCAGAGTGCTATAGCATCACAGCTCACAGCAACCTTCAGCTCTTAGGCTTAGGTGATTCTCTTGCCTCAGCCTCCCAAGTAGCTGGGACTACAGGTGCCCACCACAACACCCAGCTACTTTTTTGTTGTTGTTGCAGTTTGGCAGGGGCCAGGTTCAAACCTGCCACCCTTGGTATATGGGCCTGGCACCTTAGTCAATGAGCCACAGGTGCCGCCCTCTTGGCCATTTCTTATTTCTTTTGTAAGGGCCTGACATTCGTCTGTTTTTCTATTTTAGATATTTATATTTTTCTATAGATTTGTAGAACTTACAGGTCACGGTTTTTAACTCTGTTATCACAGTATTAGATTATTTATGTTATTATTAGATAACTTTTTTGGATGTTTTCCTATGTAGTATTTTTTCATTTTTATAAATTCAAATATGTTGACTTTATCTTCCTGCTTTAATCTCATGCTAGAAGAGACTATTCCTTCCCCAGGATCATAAGAAAATGTTCTTTTATGTGTTCTTAGGATATTAAATTATTTTATATATTTAAATTTTTACTATATCTAAAATTTACTTTCATGTGTGATGAGTAATTGGGATTTTTTTCCAAACTAGTAGGTTAAAAACCAGTAATTAAATAACATGTTCTTTCAACCTTCTTTTTACCTTGTAGTCAATTGTGTATCAATTAGTCTGATATTGGGGTCTTTTGTTCTTTAGATATCTTGGTATATTCTTGTGCCTGTTTTAATTACTATAGCTTAGTAATTTTCTTTGACATCTGATAAGGCAAATCTATATTATTTTATAACTAAGAAAACCCACAAAGGTTTGTGTACCTCTGTATGTGTGTTTATGTGTCTGTGTGTTCTTATATGTGGAGGGTCAATGGGAAAATGCCTTGGAATGACTGAGTTTGGTTTGGAAGCCGCAAAGAAGTTTGAGACAGTGCCTGGAGCAGAGTTTCCAGGAAAATTTGGAAAAGTAAAAGGAGAGGTAGAGACCACAGGACTCTTGACGGAGGTGCTCATACTATGAGGTCTGTGGATGAAGGCAAGCAGAGAGGAAAACTGGCATGGATTGGATCTCTGTTACTTTTAGATACTGACACCAACTGCCTTTCAAGGCTCCTTTTCCCAGTCCCTGGGAAGTCATGGATGCTAAGGTAATCCATTCACTCCTTAGAGTTGATCTATTGACCTTGGGTCTGGGTGCAGTGTCAGCAGCCATTTGTGGGCTATGTCCCCTTGTGTTCAGAGGGACCCTTACAAGAGGTAAGTCATATGCCTTATCTTTCATTGGGCCACAGCTTTCAAAGAGAAAGAGTCTTGTAATTCAGCAAGCATTCATTGAAGGTGTGACACTTTCAGTGCAGACCCTATACCCATCCCCCAGCAAGGGCCCATTTCCATCCAGCTTCCGATGAGTGACCGCAGTGCTCTTGAGCACACATGTGCACACGCGTGCAGGCGCACGCACACACACACCCCACTACCTTGGGACCCACCTCTTCAGGCTCCAGAGGTCTCAAAGCAAGAGCATTCTTGTGTTAAGGACCTCTTGTCTCATACAGGCTTTGCCCCCACTCTGGCACAGTACAGGAAACTGGTGGATTTCCAGGAAAGAGCAGACAGACCCAGAACATAGCCAAGTCTTCAACTTTTCCTGACAGACACTCAGGAACCACAAGGAGGGATGGTCTAACGGAGTTCACTCAAGCCTCTTGCTGGGATTATTCCAAGGGTCTCTGGAGTCACTCAGAAGGGTGAGGAGGCTGCCTACTGCTGCATTAGAAAGAGTTTCCTGGGGTATTTCAAGCCTGCAGTCCTCATGCCCCATTTTTGTCATCTTTCCCATTTGACATCTTCCAGGCTGTACTTGTCCTGAATTTTGGCCTAATGACACCCATATAAAACTGGGTATGGGAGGGGCACTGCTCAGGAACCAGTGAGAACGTTCCTGGGCACAGCCAGCGTGGTTCTGCTGAATGTGACAGGGAATGTTTGTGCACTGCTCTGTGCAGCAGGCCCAAGTGACCAAAGAACCCCCCTGCATAATGGCTTCTCCCCCAAAGTCACAGGTATTTGACTTCCTTTTATCCCCACGAAGGGACAGGGCAAGGGGCCACTGCACAGGGACTGAATGAGGTCATGCATGTCCATAAAATGTCCAGTCCTTCCCTGTCTCTGGCCCTATTTTCCCTTCATCTAGGTAGAGTTGGGTGACAGTGGAGGAAACTAGAAGACAGACCAAAAATCTCTTGGCCTTGACACAGATTGAAGAAGGAGGAAGCAGCGGCCATCCCCTCTTCCTCACCGCCCCCCCACCCGCCACCCCCCAACCTATGCTGTCTTCTGCAACATTCCCAGGCAAGGCGTCGCTGCCTGCTCTCCTACACTGGGTTAAGAGGAGGGCGGAGGGAACTAAAACAGGGAAGGCGAAGGGCTATTTGGCTTGGACCTGAAGGTTGACAGTGGACCCTAGGGACAGGCAGGAGCGGCCTTTGGGCAGGAGACGCTGCCTCATCCCTTACCCTTCCACCAAGGACTAGGGTGAAGGTGGAAAGAAGTGGAACAGAAAGTTGAAGGGGCACCGTTGAAGGGGCGGTCCCAAACGGAGACTGCCCCGCCCCCGCCCCGCCCCGCCCTGCGCCACCTCCCTGGTCTGGGTAGACAACCTCCTGCGCGCTGGCTGCCGGCTGCCACTGCGGCAGCGCTAATCGCCTTCTCCTGGTCCGCGGGCCGCGCAGGTAAGTGGGGAGACCTGGCGCCCCAGCCTCTGGGCGACCCGAGGGCGGCGTGACGCTGAGAGCTCGGAGGGAAGGAAACAGGGTCATACATATCTCCCCAGAGAGCCAGAGGAAGGAACCGAAGCCCCGGAACCCCAAATCCTCTGGCGGCGGGAGGTGGTCCCTGCCCCGAGGGCAAGGGGTGGGCGCGTTTTACCCAGCGCCTGCTGGATTTGGAGACGCGCGGGGCACTTAGATGCCTGCGGCTGCGGGGAGACGCAGTCCAGAGTAGGACCCCCCCAGATCCCGGGGCGTTGGATCCCTGAAGCTTGCCATCCCATTGCAATTGTTTCTAGCCACAGCTAAGATACGTCTCCCGGGTCTTTAAAGGGAGACTTCAGGCTCGTGGGCCAGGAACACACACAGAAACCTTCCTTGCTGTGGTGCTTTGAAGAAAAGCTCTGCCTCCACCCCGTGAATGTTAATAATGGGAAGCAGATTTATTCCGCCCTGGGTGTGTGTACAGGTGGAGCGATCTGCAGAAAAAGATAACCCTAATTTTTTTTTTTTATTTCGGATTAATGTTTCAGCAAACTCATTCTTCTCCCTTTCCTCAAATTTGGGAGAATGACATGAGAATTTAAACTCCAGCTTTGGTTCTTTCTCTGAAGTTCCGGGTTTGGGCTCACCTTTCCCAGGATTAGGTTTTGATTTGGAGGGGTTGAAGTGGGCTAGTGTTTATTCTATTTTATTCTGGCTAATGTTTTAACCAGGACAAGTCTTTTTAACTTCTGCAGTCAGGGGCTATGGACATACTGACATGCTATATTCTCTCACTTACAGCTGGGAGAAAAGATGTTCGCGGTGCTGACCCGCCAACCATGTGAGCAGGCAGGTTCGTATCTCTCAGCAGGCAGCAAGTGTTGTTTTGTCAAATAGGGAGAATATCAGCTTCAGCCCACAGTTTTTCATCCGTGTCCCCTACAAATGACTGTCTAACCTCATTTGTTTGAGACAAGTTGCTCACTGGGGCTTTGCCACCAGCCTTCCTCAGATAAAAGCAATGTTTTCATCAAAGCCACACAAAACAAGGACTAACATGTATGTTTCGCTTAAATGGTTTTTCCGGTTTGTATAATCCACTAATTTGGCCTTTGTGGTTTCCCTTACCTCACTGTGTGTAAGATTTGCTTTAGAAGACTGTATTGTTGATTTTGTGATGAATTGTAAAGTACCTGGATCTCTCCTGTACTTCCATCCAAACATTGTTGCTGGCACAGTGCCCGCAACACCCCCAGCCCCCACCATGAGTCAGTGTTGTTATGGTTGGGTGTTGCATCCACCGCGGTGGAGTTTTCTCACACACACACTTCTAAGCTTGCCGGGCATAGCTCTGGAGCACTTTTTGGAATTGCTCACGAGGAAGCCCAGAAGGCACTGACCTCTCCACGCCCAGGTAGGCACCTTGCAATTACAGTGTTTGTCCAGCTCTAATGACAGCACAGCTCTAGGCTGTATTTTCTAAATGAATGAGACCTGCTCTAGTCCATTTTGCTTTGTAATAAGCTTTTCTGCTGGGGCAAGGGTTTGCTTAAGGTAATCATAGCTTTTTGCTTGAAAACTGCTGAAACACAGAGGACTTAGGAGGCCAACCACGTGGCTGTGGTCAGGAAACTGCTTACATGTCACGCGCCACCCCTCCCCCGTGGATAGATGTTCTTTAGTCATGTCCCTAACTTTGTATTCTTGTCTTCTAAAAGAATATGATTTTAGGATATAAGAGCAATTTATATGGGATTTTTTTTTTTTTTGGTAAAGATAAATTATACTTAAGGAACTGGTTTACTTTGATTTTGGGGTTTTTCCCACAACACTTAGAAATTTTAACACATATATTATAACATCATGCAAATGGACTAACATGTTACATTTTTGTCAAAGGACAAGTTTAACTTGGTAGATTAAATTCCCACCACATCTTGTTAGGGGAAAGAAAACAAACCCTTAAACCTCTATCACTGACACTGACATATTTCATTTGAAAGTTGATGAAAAGGTTTGCATCTGTGGATTAACTGGTTCGTGGCTAGTTTGTATACTTTTAACTAGAACCCTGTTAGATGCTCTGAAGATCGGCTCCAAGGTAGTTGGCTCCCCCTCCAGTTGCTATTACAAATGAATTGGCAATAATTAACCTTGTGTATATGTCATCATATATATGTGAGGTTAATTCTGTGGGGTAAGTTCCCAGAAGGGGGACTTCCAGCTAGATGGTATGTTCATTTGCAATTCTGATAAAGGCCAACAAATAGGCTGGACCTGGTAACTCACACCTGGAATGCTGGTGGTCTGGAAGTTTGAGGCAGGTGGATTGCTTGAGCTCAGGGGTTCCAAGCCTGAGGAAAACTGAGATCTCATCTCTACTAAAAATAGAAAAATTAGCCAGGTGTTGTGGCAGGTGCCTGTAGTCCTAGCTATTCGGGAGGCTGAGGTGGGAGGATCACTTGAATCCAATTTGAGGTTGCTGTGAGGAGGCTAATGCCATGGCACTCTAGCTGGACAACAGACTAAGACTCTGTCTCAAAAAAAAAAAAAAAAAGAAAGAAAGAAAGAAAGAAAAATAGATTGATAAGTAGCCCTCTATCGATGTTATACTAGTTTACATTCTTAATGACAAGGTAGGAGAACTAAGGTTTTTCATGGCCACCCATGACATTAGGAAGTGTCTGTGACTGCATCTACACTCCAGTGGAAACAGATGGACAGAAGAGTTGGCTATTCTAAGCCCCTGAGATCCACTGCATGCCTGCCCTCCCCACAGAGTGAATGATGTGATGTGATTGGATATAGGGACTGAATCTCATTCTATAATGGTCACGTGTATGTAGCCTGCTTTTTTTCTCTAGAAAAATGTCTTATAGAAATAATGGGCTCGGCGCCTGTGGCTCAATTGGCTAAGGCGCCAGCCACGTACACCTAAGGTGGCGGGTTCTAATCCCCAGCCCAGGCCCGCCAAACAACAATGATGGCTGCAACCAAAAAATGGCCAGGCGTTGTGGCGGGTGCCTGTGGTCCCAGCTACTTGGGAGGTGGAGGCAGGAGACTCGCTTGAGCCCAGGAGCTGGAGGTTGCTGTGAGCTGTGATGCCATGGCACTCTACCCGGGGGGATAGCTTGAGGCTCCGTCTCAAAAAAAAAAAAAAAAAAAAAAAAGAAAGAAAAAGAAATAATGAAGGGGCAAAACATAGGTTATTATACTCTAAGAATAAATGTTCCAAAATAGGGCAGGATCTGCCTCATTGCTGTTCAATAGAACTTTCTATAATGATGGAGATGTTTGGTAGCTGCAGTGTTCAGTATGGGACCCACTAGCCCACATATGGCTGTTGAAGACTTGAAATATGGCTAATGAGATTGAGGGACAGCTCCCAGCAACCTCAAACTCTTGGGCTTAAGTGATTTTCTTGCCTCAGACTTCTAAGTAGCTGGGACTACAGGCACCCGCCACAACACTTGGTTATATTTTAGGGATGGAGTCTCACCTTGCTCAGACTGGTCTTGAATTCCTGAGCTCAAGCAATCCACCTGCTTCAGCCTCCCAAGTGCTGGGATTACAGATGTGAGCCACCGCACCTGGCTATTTTAATATTTTAAAATATTTAAAATATTTTAATTGAATACCTTTTTATCTTGTTTTTTAAAATTAGGTATAATTTATATTCAGTGCAATGGATAGATTTTAAGTTGTGCTCCTAAGTTGCATATTCTTGTCTTCCTAAAGTATATTTTTTAGGATAGTGAGGGCAATTTATAAGAGTATTTTTTTAAAGGAAATTGTGCCTAAGGAGCTGCCTTGCTTTGATTTTTAGGTTTTCACCAAAAGACTGAACAGTTTGATGAGTTTTATCAAATGCATACACTAGTATGTGCCACAATCCTATTACGGTCTAGAGAATTTTCTTTTCTTTTTTCTTTTTCTTTTTGGAGACAGAGTCTCACTCTGTAGGCCAGAGTAAGTGCCATGCATCATGCATCATAGCTGACAGCAACCTCAGTCTCTTGGGCTCAAGCCATCATCCTCTTGCCTCAGCCTCCTGAATAGATAGGACTACAAGTGCCCACCATAATACAAATGATTTTGTAATGAGTAACCTTGTGTATATGTCATCTTATACATGTGAAGTTAGTTCTAACCAGCTAATTTTTTTTTGAGATAGAGTTTCATGGTGTCGCCCTGGGTAGAGTGCTGCGGTGTCATAGCTCACAGCAACCTCCAAGTCTTGGGCTCAAGTGATTCTCTTGCCTCAGTTTTTCTATTTTTAGTAGAGGCAGGATCTTTTTTTTTTTTTTTGCTCAGGCTAGTCTCAAACCCATGAGCTCCAGCAATCAACCTGTCTTGGCCTCCCAGAGTGCTAGGAGTACGGGCAATAGCCACCACGCTTGACCCCAGCTAACTTTTTTTGTTTTTATTTGTTTTATTTAAGTTTTTTTCTTTTTGGTTACAGTTTTCATTATTGTTTAGCAGGCCCGGACTGGGCTCAAACCCACCAGCGTTGGTGTATGTGGCCGGGGCCCTACTCACTGAACTATGGGCGCTGAGCCTAATTTTTCTGTTTTTAGTAGACGTGTGCTCTTGCTCTTGCTCAGGTTGTTCTCGAACTCCTAAGGTAAAGCCATCCCCTCCTCAGTCTCCCAAAGTGCTAGGATTACAAGCATGAGCCACCACACCCAGCCTGGTCTAGAGCATTTTCTTTACCTCTAGAAAGTGCCAAAATGTTTCATCCCAGTGAATTCTTGCCTCAAACTCCCAGGTAATAATTGTTCCACTTTCTATTGTCTACCTGTTTTAGAACTTCACATAAATGGAATCATTTCACTAAAATACAGTACTAATTTCTTTTTATTTAACTAAGATTTTTTAAAAATAAAATATATTAACTGCTTTAATAGAAAACCTGGATTTTTTTTCTTAAATTGTAGCTGTGTACATTAATGCAATCATGGGGTAGAGTGTGGTATTTTCATATACAATTTGAAATATTTTCATCAAACTGGTTAACATTGCCTTCATGTCATTTTCTTTTGTGTTAAGACGTTTATATTCTACTTTTAGAAAGAGTCACTTGTACCCTTGAAAGATAAACCATGAAAGTGATCCCACCAATCACCCTCCCTCCACCCATTCACCCCTCTTCCCTCTCCTCCTCCTCCCC
The DNA here is from genome assembly GCA_963574575.1 of Galagoides demidoff. NCBI lineage: Eukaryota > Metazoa > Chordata > Mammalia > Primates > Galagidae > Galagoides > Galagoides demidoff. The sequence goes on along the minus strand of CAUYQV010159125.1, from coordinate 23,005 downwards.
CCTCCCCATATTCTTAGACTATAATTAGGTTATAGCTTTCATATGAAAGCTATAAATTAGGAAAACCTGGATTTTTTGACCCTCCATTAAAACAAATGTTATTGTAATTCACCTCAGAGATGACCATTGATATGTGTAACGCATTTTGGGAAGTATCAGAAAACTAGATCATGCATACCCTCCCTCCAAACAGTTTTAGTCTATAATTTTGGAGGAAGGATAAATGGAACCCAATTGCTACTCTTTCGTAAAGTGTAGGATCTCACTGAAGCCAGAGAAAGTGGGTTTTGTACATAATTATGGGCCCAGCCGTGAACTGCGCAAAGAAGACTGGTGCTTGGTTGCTACTCTCCCCTCACATGTCTTGTGGGTCTTCTCATTTTAGGCCTCAAGGCTCTCTACCGCACTCCAGCCATCATTGGCTTGGTGGTCTTGGTGGTGAGTGTTGTGGTCCTTGTGAGTATCACACTCATCCAGATCCATAAGCAAGAGGTCCTCCCTCCAGGACTGAAGGTAAGTGTCAAGAGGAAGAAATGGGCTATGATGTCAATTATTCTAAAACCATGAGTTAGAAGAGTCCTTTCCTTCTGCCTCAAGATGGAGCCAGGAAAAAGAGGTGTGTAGCCCAAGGGAGAAACACACGGGTTTGTGATGTTTGAGGCTACAGATTGAGGGTGATGACACCTTCTCTAAGGACAGCATAGCCTGCTTTGACTTCTGATGGTGGAAACCAGAACTAGAATTTGAAGTTAAGAATTGCAGATGGCTACCAAAGATTACCAGTTAGTGTGGTTTCCTTTTTTACCAGTTTGTCCATTCTCCCAGACCACCCAACTCTAATGGTGAGTCAAAGGCCAGGAGATCTAGGCTCTTCTTCTTGCCTAGGCCTGGTGAACAAAAACTCAAGGACTTGAGAGGTTCTCCCTGAGACATATTTGTGCTACCTCTCTTGTGTACCATGATCCCTCTCAGCCTCCCCCTTGAAAATTACTTAGGCCCTTGTGCTTAGTCCTAGAGGTCTCTGTCAGCTTTCGGTAAGCTCATCCCCAAAGGGTCCCTCAGATGATTCCTGTAAGGATGAACATCATAAGACGATGACCAACCACCCCAGCCTTGTCTCTGAGGATGCCATTGGAGATAAGAAATTAGCAACTGACAAATAAAAGGTGAAGAGAGTCAATGACTCATTCAATCATTTTGGGTAAAAAAATGCCAGATAGTACATATTTTAGGCTTGGAGGCCCACTTATAGTCTCTGTTGCACACTCATCTTCATTTTTTGGTTCATTAAAATATACGGTAATATTCTGAAGTTAAAGAATAATGAAATACCCTCTCCAAAAAATATACAAACTTTTTTTAGCTGGAGGCTACCAGGATCAAGTAATTCAGCTGTGTTTTTGAATCTCATTTAGCATTTCCACTTGACCTCACAAGTCCTTTCTCTATCCTCCTGCTATCAGTGACTACTCAAAAGTCATATTTGAAACACATAGAAGTTTTTAAAAGAAAACAAATCAACATTGTTTTGGGTTCAGTGAATGGATTTGATGTAACATTCTGAGGCTACTTTCTTCAAGGATTAGAGTAAAATCTCCTTTAGACAGGGCATTTGCTTCCTCAGTAGAATATTTACTTAGAAACCTCAGGCCACATGAATAACGCTAAATAAAAAAGGGGGAGAAAACCCTATGCAACTGTCCAACCATAAGAGAAAAACAAATTACCTGGTTGTCCAAAGACATCAGCTGAGGCCTAGAGAATTTTCCCCATGCTCCAGGTACTTCCTTCTTCTTTAAACTACTGTATACAAAATTGGGACTGCAACTTAGAGTGATCTTTCGTTCCACTTTGCACAGCACTTCTCGGTTTAGTGAGCACAAGTTTCCCTGACTTATCTCATTTAGCTCTGTGCAAATCATAGAAGATGGACCAAGCAAGCACTGCGGCCCCCACTTTTCAAACATGGGTTTGGCTGGTGAATGGCAGGACCAGACTGAAACCTGGTCCCTCCTGTTCCCAAGGCCAGGGCTCTCTTCACTGCCACCCACTTCTCTCTGATGCTGAATGAAGAACCTAGAAAGAGAGATTGGCCTCTGATGTGAGAAGTTGTTCTGCTTTGTACAGAAGGAAAGGTGGGGAGGATGGATACAGATGCCAGAATGTTTGTTGAATTGAGGGAGGAGAGTTAAGGCTAATACTACTCACAGGCCCCAGTGACTAGGGTTCCACATTTCACAAGGACCAGCTTTGGCTGCCCTCCAGCTTCATCTCTCTCCATGACACAAAGGACTGTGCCAAGCTGGAGCCCATGCTTCCCCTTGTAGAACTGCTATGGCTCCTGGGACCTCAGAATCCCAAATCTGTGTGGACTTCTCAAGATCAGACCTCACTGCTGGTCTGAGGGGTGGTCAAGAAGCAGCTGCTTACAAGGGGTATAGACAGAGCATGTATGTGGAATAGGAGCTGTCCACACACAGGTGCACAGAGCTCTTCACTCTGTGGATTTGGATGGGAAGAGAATAGGTTTGGGGGTGAAGGGGCAGTATAGAAGACTCTATCTGTAAAATATTTTCTCAGGTGCTATGAAAATAAGAATGGACTGGTTAAGAAGGTTGGTAGCTGACAGCTTCTATTCATTCTGAGAGGTGATTAGTAAGCCCTCTATTCATGCTGAAGGGACACGGAGGATTGTATGGAAGCCTGGAAGAGTAAAGTGAATAGAGAAATGTAGAGATCCCAAGGCAGTACAGAGGCCACCACTGAAAGAAAGGATCACACATGCTTAATGCCACTGTCTTAGATTGGGCTCTGCTACTCAAAGATGTGAGTGTAAGCAGATCAGCTGGGGCTGATTCCAGGGAGCATGGGCAGGGGATAGGGAAGTGAGAAAGGAGGTCAGGCAGCCAACAGGGGGTAGCACTATGGGGAGCTGGGGCTTAGCCCTGCTGGGGACCTGGATAGCCAGTGCAAAATTCACCACAGAGTCATCCTGTATCAAGGAGCATATGGAAATATATCTCGCAGTTGTCCTACTCAAAGGCATGTTTATACTGTCATCAGTCATGTGGTTGAAGGTCTGCTCCCTAGGTGATGTTAACTCTCTAGTACTTTTGGCGTATTATGGGTTTGGGTAGGCTCAGGCCACTAGAGAAAGCCTTCAGGCAGGTGGGAGGTGGATAATTATTCACCACAGTAGTAAGGTCTGAGGGGATATAGGCAGAAAGTCATCAGTGACAGTTCCTTCTAAGTAGTAGTATTATCATCCCCATTTTACAGATGACACAACAGAGGAACAGAAAGGACAAAGACCTTCTCATTGTTTCACTCAGATTGGAAATAGCAAAATCGGTATAAAGGAAAGAAAATAGCAGAAAACAGTGGCCTTAACCAAGGGTTTGGAGGGACTAGAAGACATACCCTTCACCAATTAGCAGACAGGTCGAAGAGATTTTAAATGTCTTCAGAATCTTACTGTCAGACCCCAGCCACAGTTGCAGGGGACTGCACTTTGTATAACAGGAAGATTGACTCAGAAGTTCTATTCTGCTTAATTGGGTGGATCAAATGTAAGAAAAAAAAAAACAGATGTTCTGGGCCAGTTGAACCAGAAACAGAACAACAGCCCTGGAAGAGGGTGTTCAGTATGTATAATCGTTTTTCTCAGGGTGTCGAGAGACTCTCTGTTTTTGTTTTGCAGTGCATGCTGGGGGTGGGGAGACTGTTGCAGAGGATGAAGTCGAATGAATACAAGGCCTTTTGTATTCATTGTTGAATATAATTTCCATGTTTGTCATGTTTCTATTTCTTACACCGTGAAACCTGTTGTGCTGCTGACAGTTGTTCTGAGGGGCCAGTTCTACATCAGCCTATCTGGAGGGCCCTGGAATGTTACATGAGACCATCAGGCAAGGCCGTGATATCTGGCTATTAGATCCAACTTTGGCTTGCCTAAACTTGGTTTATGTCAGTTTAAGAGCAGAACTATTAAAACTCAGTCAAGGGGCGAAAATGTCCCCAGTCTCTTGTGTTACTGGTCTAACCTGCTCCACAAGCTTGAAGAGTAAACATGATGCCATCCCTTGTATTTTTCACTCAGGCCCCCACATGCTTTAGTCTCATTAAATCTAGTATCTTCCCCTTGAGTCTTCATGCTCCCCACTCCCAGTCGGAATCACCCAAGAGCCTTGGAGCATCTCACCCCAGTGACTAACGTCCCAGTGCCATTGCTTTTCGCAGCCACATGATGACAGTCCTGAAGATGGGTCTTGCACAGTCTTAGTATTTCAGGTACAGGCTTTTTCCTGTGGCCTGCCCAGGACCCATTAGTTCCCTACACTGGGTCCAAGATTATAGGCTACACTCCCATGTTCAGCCATTACGCTCCAAAGCACAAGCACTGGGCCAGGCTGTGTTAAAGTTGTTCCCTTCTCACCCTCATTGAGCCTTGCTCATCAGCCTGCATTTCTGGTACCTTGTGGCCCATCCTACTCTTTCCCTTTGAAAGCAAGGGTTGGATAATTGGTTTCTTCTTTTCCAGAAGGTTCTAGTCTTCTTACATGAATTGGTCCTTTTTTCCTCCAGCCACTTCTGCATACTCCTTAACTAAGAATGCGCTTCCAGGAAACTTTCTGTCTAAACAAAGTCTGTAATATCATACCATGCACCTTATTACTGAACAATCAGCCCATTAGATTTGGTTTCCCTGGAGCTCAGTGAAAACATGGTAGCTATGAGTATAGGTTTTAGAGCCAGTTAAACCCGAGCTTATTTTCAGGTCTGTGATCTTTACTTAGTTTTGTGAGCCTCAGTTTCCTCATATGTCAAATGGGAATGATGACCTCTGCCTTTATAAAGCCAATAACACTCGTTACTTTGTGCAATGCCTAGCATACATGCTCAATAATGTTTGTTTTATCACTAGTAGTCTTATTGTTATAGAAACAGTGATAATAATAACAAATAAATCTAAGAAAGCTGACCTTATGACTTTCCTTTTGCTTTGGACAGATCACACAGTCCCTAAGTGTTGGACCAGGGAGTTTAGTACTGAAGGCTGTTTCCTTTCAGTTAACCCACTGAGTGTGTCTTCAAATCTACATTCAAGGCATGCCTTTTTCTGACACTGAATTAAACCCAGTGTTACTAATTACTTTTCATCCAAACATCACCTCCCATCCCCTGTTCCCCCATGAAACCATATTGACTTTCACTCATTTAGGCAAATGAACTGTGAAAATTGGTTAAAGAGCAATTTTTACACTTTTGAAAAAGTCGGTGAATGATGGAGGGGCTAATCGGTGCTAATCGGCAGTAGGTTGGCCCCGTCAGCACATCAGCAGGTGCCAGAGAGGCAGCCATTTCTCCAGGCTCACCGAGCAAAGTCTGGCTGCTCCAGACCCTGGTGTGGGCTGGATCCCAGTCTTTGTTACCAATGAGAATGGATACTCTCCCTTCTTTCTGATCCTGGCCCAGTGACACTGGGGCTACACACACAGGGAAAACATGCATCATTTGTGAAAAGTCTGAATAAAGGTTTGGGGAAAGGAAGGTGGGTAAGAGTTATTGTCTCTCTCTCTTCTCTTGTTTCATGGGTCAGCACCAGGTATGCCAGGGCTGGTGGGAGTGGTGGTGCTCAGGTCAGCAGGAGGGAGGAGAGAAAGAAGACTGAGAATCTTGAGGCCTGGACCTCTTCAGGGCCTTCAGTTTCAACCTGTGCTTTAATCTCACTGTGAGCCTCTGTGTGGAACAGATAGTGAACAATGCCACCCTTGTTCACACTGAGGGATGTCATGTCAGGATCCCCATCAACGTTCATCAGACTGAAAGACTAAGATTAAGAGGCTGTCCAAGTTCAAATACCAGTGTACACAGGATATTCTGTTTCAATTTGTATAATGGAGAAGCTGTGCTTCAGAAGCTGGAGCAACTGTATTTGGTCTCATTTCAAAAGAACCGGGCATTGTAACATAGGTGGTAGAAAGTAGGAAACCTTCTAGAATGTCTAGGTTTTTTTGTTGTTTGTTTGTTTGAGACAGAGTTTCACTTTGTCACCCTCGGTAGAGTGCTGTAGCGTCACAGCTCACAGCAACCTCCAACTCTTGGGCTTAAGCAACACTCTTGCCACAGCCTCCCAAGTAGCTGGGACTACAGGAGCCTGCCACAATGCCCAGCTATTTTTGTTGTTGTTGCAGTTGCCATTGTTGTTTTAGCTGGCCCAGGCTGGGTTCCGACCACCTGCTTTGGTGTATGTAGCCAGCGCCCTACCCACTGAGCTACAGGTGCTGCCCTTCTAGAATGTGTAGTAGCAGGAAATTAGTTAAATAAATTATTCTATATCTCACAGGATGTTATGAATATATGAAAATGATATTTCTACTGGCAGGGAGAAATGATATAACGTTAAGAAAAGAGCATTGCAGGGTGGCGCCTGTGGCTGAGTGAGTAGGGCGCCAGCCCCATATACCAAGGGTGGTGGGTTCAAACCCAGCTCCGGCCAAACTGTAACAATGAAAAAAAATAGCTGGGCATTATGGCGGGTGCCTGTAGTCCCAGCTACTCAGGAGGCTGAGACAAGAGAATCATGTAAGCCCAGGAGCTGGAGGTTTCTGTGAGCTGTGACAGCACAGCACTCTAGAGGGCGACAAAGTGAGACTCTGTCTCTGACAAAAAAAAGAAAAGAAAAGAAAAAGAACAGAACATTGCAGGCTTGGTGCTATGGCTCATGCCTGTAATCCTAGCACTTTGGGAGGTTAAGACAAGAGGATTGCTCGAGACCAGCAGTTTAAGATTTTATCTCTACAAAAAATAGAGAAAAAAACTAACTAGGCATGGTGGCTCAGGCCTGTAGTCCCAGCTACTGGGGTGGGAGCTGGGGGCTGAGGCAAGAGGATTGCTTGAGCCCAGTAGTTTGAGGTTGCTGTAGGCTATGATGCAACAGAGTGAGTCTCTGTCTCAAAACAAACAAACAAAAAAACAAATAATCGGATTTGAAGGATATCATTTGCTTTTCTTTTCTCATTTTATAATTTTATTTATTTTGCTAGACAGGCTTTTGTAATTTATTTGATAATAGATTGTATTTATTGAGCAGCCACTAGGCATCAGGCATATGGTCTCCTATTTACTTCTGAAAGTAAGTTGTCTAAAGATGTGGGAACGCAAAGAGAGCAGGCATCTTACTCAGCATTGTAAAATTAAGAATCCATTTGTGCCAGCCTGCTTACAGACCCAACCTCACCTTCTTCCGTGGGACAAGTTAAAAGCAGTGGAATGGGGGGAAAGGCTGCTACCCTGAAGGCCTCCGGATGCCCTGGGAAGACTCTAAGCATAATTGGATACTAGGTTTAGGTCAGCATCACTCATTCTGAGATCCATAGGCTGCTCATATGTGTGCCTTCCTTGTCAGGTTTAGCCCTGGGCCTGGGCCTGGGCCAGGCCAAATCTTCAGGCACCTGCCTCAAGCAAGACAAGATGGTCCAGTGGGTAGAGTGCTGGCCCCATATACCGAGGGTGGCGGGTTCAAACAAAGGCCCAGCCTGCTAAAACAGCGATGACAACTGAAACAAAAAATAGCTGGGTGTTGGCTCGGCGTCTGTGGCTCAATTGGCTAAGGCGCCAGCCACGTACACCTAAGGTGGCGGGTTCGAATCCCCAGTCCGGGCCCACCAAACAACAATGATGGCTGCAACCAAAAAATGGCCAGGCGTTGTGGCGGGCGCCTGTGGTCCCAGCTACTTGGGAGGCTGAGACAGGAGACTCGCTTGAACCCAGGAGTTGGAGGTTGCTATGAGCTGTGATGCCATGGCACTCTACCCAGGGGGATAGCTTGAGACTCCATTTCAAAAAAAAAAAAAAATATCTGGGTGTTGTGGCAGGTGCCTGTAGTCCCAGATACTCGGGAAGCTGAGGCAAGAGAATCACTTAAGCCCAAGAGTTGGAGGTTGCTGTGAGCTGTGATGCTACAGCACTCTACCGAGGGTGACAAAATGAGACTCTGTCTCAAGAAAAAAAAAGAAAAAAAAGAAATGGTCCAGGGCTCCCAGCTGCTCTCCTGTGCACAGCCAGCCCCAGCATTGCCACACACCTGTCTGTTTGTGCATAGACATATTAGTAAATTGGGAACAATGTGTCAATAGTATTTTATATTTTGATTTCTTCTCCTTAATTATGAATACTTTAATTCTGAGGGCTGATGCAGGTGCTAACATATGCATGTGAGAATTGCCTACGTTTTCTTCCTATAGTTTTCTTTCATTTGTTTATTTCCTGGCTATGATAAGCCTAGGTGTTTGGAGAATAGAGGGCATCCAGATGACTAAACATTCATTTCCCTTCTGAGACCCTCATGGCTCCTCCTCAGAGGTCCGGATGAGGTCTTTGTGTGCAAGATCCGTGGAGTACAATTAATTCTCTACCTGTGTATTAGGATCATCTGGGGAGCTTTAAAACCCGCTGATGCCCAGGTCCACTTTCAGAGATTCTGATTTATTAGGTCTGGGTTAACCCGGGCACTGGGAGTTTTTGAGGCTCACCAGGTCATTTTAACACAGGGCCAAGACTGAGAACCTGCCCTAGAACCTGTTTCCCTCACCGCATCCTCCTCCCTCACAGTCCACAGAGACAAAAATTGGGTGGGAGAAAGTAGTTTTCTCTTCTTGGTCAGCCCCACCCTAAGTGAAGCAGTGTGGTTTAAGGTATTTGGGACTCTCAGTGCCCACTGGGAAAGGAGCCCTCAGAGAGGCCCATCCCGCTCTGACTCTCCCTTCTCCTTTTTATTCAGTATGGAATCGTGCTGGATGCCGGGTCTTCCAGAACCACAGTCTACGTGTATCAGTGGCCAGCAGAGAAGGAGAATAATACCGGAGTGGTCAGTCAAATCTTCAAATGTAGTGTGAAAGGTAAGGACCGTTTGGGAGGACCGAAAGAAAGGTAGAGTCCTAAGTCCTCTGGAGGCCTGGCGAGGTCCTGAGAAGCTACCCGGAGGCAGGGACTGAGGTGGGACTTGGGGGTGGGGAAAATGTGGGATCTTGTGCTAGTGCGGCTCCTTCTCAGCACAGCAGCCCTGCTCCAGGCACTTTCCCTCTCTGGGCCTCAGTTTTCTCATCTGTAAACGTGGGGCTGAATGTCAAGACCTGTGAATGGTCTGTGAGTTGATCACACTGTGTTTTTATGGATGCTGGAAGACATCAGACTCCTGGGTCAGAAACAAAGGCAGTTTGTTACAGCAGTAACCAGAGTATCAGTGTCTTCTTGAACTGGTTCTCTGACTGCCGGTTTGCACAGGATGATAACAAAGAGGGCCAGATAGTATGTGCTCATGCAGTGAATTCTGTTTACAAAAAGGAGGCCTGAGATTATTATTTTTCTTTTGAGACAAGAGTCTCACTTTGTCCTCCTTGGTAGAGTGCTGTGGTGTCACAGCTCACAGCAACCTCCAACTCTTGGGCTCAAGCTGTTCTCTTGCCTCAGTCTCTCAAGTAGCTGGGACTACAGGTACCCCCCCAGCTATTTTTTTCAAGATGAGGTCTTGCTCAGGCTCAGGCTGGTCTCAAACTCATGAACTCAGGCAATCCACCCGTCTCGGCCTCCCAGAGTGCTAGGATTATAGGCGTGAGCCACTGCACCCAGCAAACCTGCGATTATTTATAATGGGCAGGAGGCATGCCTACCTTTGCTCTGGAAGAATATCTTTGTCTTCCAAGGCTTCTTGCTACGCAAACATCCATAAAAAGATACTCAGGAATAGAGGCAGTCAGCACTTCTGCTCATAAGACATGGAGAAACGCAGACTTATGTGGAAAATTTGTCTTCCAACAGGGCAAGGAATGGCTGGGTATATTGGGAGTGAGTAAGGAGGGGCATTGACAGTATGTAAACAAATGGGCTTGGCTCTGTTCCAGTGAAGCTTTATTTATGGACACCGACATTTTGAATTTTGTACACCTCTCACATCATAAAATGCTGGAGGCTGAGGCAGGAGGATCACTTCAGCCCAAGGGTTGGAGGCTGCAGTGAGCTATGTTAGGGCCTCTGCCCTCCAGCCTAGGTGACAGAGTAAGATGTTATCTCAAAATATAAAAAAAAATTTAAAAATTAATACATGTGAAAACTCTCTTAGCTCACAGGTTGTACAAAAAGGTGGTAACTATAGGCTGCCAACGCCTGAAATAGAATATAACAGCATCTTTAATTACCCTCTATGAAACTCCCTGCCTTCCCAAAAGCATATTCAGAATTTTATGTTAGTTGTGTCCTTATTCTTCTTTATAGTTTTGTCTTATGTATTTAGTCTTTCCTGTTTTTGAAAATGAAATCAAGCAAGTATTTCTATAAAAGAAACCAAGCATACATTTTTCTGTAATTTGCTTTGTTCACTAACATTGGATTTTTAAGGTTCATCTATATATTAGTATCTATAGCTCATTTATTTTTCTTTGTTGATGGACATTTGTGTTTCTTTGGTTACAAATAATATTGACTATATTTCCATGTATTTTGGCCATGTCTGTTTTCTGTGAAATGTCTTTTCATGTCTTTTGATGATTTTTCTACTGAATTGCTTGATATTTTCTTACTGATTCATTGAAATTCTTTATAACTATTCTGAATATGAATACTTTGCTAATATTATGATATCAATGCTAATAATAACTTCTCATAGTTTATAATTTGTGTTTGTAGTTTCTCCATGGTATCTTTTTTTTTTTTTCTCTTGAGACGGAGTCTTACTATGTCGCTGTCGGTTAGAGTGCTTTGACGTCACAGCTCACGGCAACCTCAAACTCTTGGGCTCAAGAGATTCTCTTGCCTCAGCTTCCCAAGTAGCTGAGACTATGGGTGCTCGCCACAATACCTGGCTATTTTTCTGTTGCAGTTGTCGCCCAGGCTGGGTTTGAACCCGCCACCTCAGTGTATATGGCCAATGCCATAACCATTGTGCTTTGGGCACAGAGCCCATGGTATCTTTTTATGAGTAGAAGTTCTTAATTTTTTTGTAAGTACAACTACCAATCTTCTCCTTTGTGGTTTCTCTTTTGTATGTTTTGTGTAAGACAGCCTGTCCTATCCTGAGGTTATAAAGATACCCTTCTATCACAAGTGTCATAATTTTTCCCCTTACAATTAATCTTTAGTCCACATAATTAGGCCCAGCTCATAAGTATATGCATGTGTAGGATTTTTTTAAAGCCACCCTCTTCCTCTTTAGAGCATTAAGGTCTTTTAGTTGGCCTGGTGTGTCCTGATTGTGCTCGGTGTGTCTTTTAGTCCACAGAGCAACAGGTTCTGCACTGTGGACCTGTCTTCCTAGCCCAGGAGACTCTTTCATTTCCTTCAGTGAAAGAAATACTGGAATATTCCAGTGCTGAAATATTCCATTGTAAGTTCATAGGATTCGTGGCATTGAAAAAGTCAGGAAGCAGGGTTAGACTTTTCCACCAACAGATCAAGAGTCTTCTTTGGATAACCAGGTGAGGCAGCCCGGAGCTGGTGACCAGGTACTGCAGGCGGGTTAGGTTCTTTAGAAACAGATATTGAGACAGAATTTGGGTTAGAAACCCACTCCTGTGGCAGAAAAGGTGGGACAGAAAAAGAAGTCCAGCTTCAACTCTCACCTGTTGAAGCTGCAGCCAGTCAGTTACTCTGCACTGGGTTAAGATGACATGAAGTGACAGGGCCTGCAACACCCCTGTTGCCATTGACTACTGGGTGTTTACCACCCCCAAAAGGGCAAGGTCTTAAACAAGGCAGCTCTCCGCAACTGAGGCAAACCCCTAAGGAGCTGACAGCTGGGACAAGACTTCTTTATTGGAAGGGATTCTGTGTAGCTTTGAGTTTACTGCAATAGGGGGCTTAGACATTTTTTGAGTGTTGCTTTCAGTGTTATCCACAAGACACAGGCAGCAGAGCTGTGGCCTCAGCCAGTGATCCCAGGTCTGTTCAGCTAACTTCTGAGCCATTTCCTCACATCTAAGCATGACAGAAGGCAGCAGGATGTTTCTTTTGAACAGAGAGACCACCTGCTCTAAGAAAAGAGAGACTAAGGTAGGATAGTGATTAAGACTGTACCCCATGTCTACTCTGTGAATTCTGGAAAGTTATCTAACCTCTCTTTTGACCCTTTAAAATAAAAAACCATAAGTAATAATAGTATTAGCTACCTCTATAGGACTGATTTAAAGATTAAACAACAGGGCAGTACCTGTGGCTCCAAGGAGTAGGGCACCGGCCCCATATGCCGGAGGTGGTGGGTTTAAACCCAGCCCCGGCCAAAAACGTGCAAAAAAAAAAAAATTTAACAACACAACATATATAAATCAGGTAGCAAATGTGTGGCATACAGCAAGCATTTAATAAGTATTAGCAGTTATTATTCATGGGGCACTACAATCTGGAGCTCCTGGTTGAGCTTCTTGCCGACAGCTACTCTGTCCCATAGTCACAAGATCTCTGTCTTTAGACTTTTAAGAGCAATTCAACTAAGTCAGTCCTGATGGCTTTGTAGGGAGAGGTGGGAGTGTCATGGGGAAAGGTCACAGGCAGTTCCTCAGTGGAAGGGCTCCACGGCCCACAGAGTCATGGATCCCACAGCACATCCATAAATGGATCTTCCCTTCTTTGATCACAGAAGCCTCAGGGATCCACATATACTCAGAATGAACAAAGACCAGTAATTAAAGCTGAAATTATAGAGTTGAAATTCAGCAAGTGTCATGTCCTCAAAGACTGCGGCTTCTCCAAAGATATTTTGCATTTCTGGTTCTCGGTTGCCAATTTCCCAGGACTCCCCTGCCTTGGGCAGACAGAAGGGGCAGTAAATGCTTGCTCACCCTGCAGTGACTCTCAGTCAGGGCCCTCAGAAATTTCTTTCTCTCAGGGTCCCTGGTGAGTATCATTCCTCAGCTGCTGCTGTTTTCCACAAGTTCATCCCTGGTGTCTGCAGCTTTAGCTTTTCTGATGAAACCATTCTCTTGAGGGCCTGCTTCCTTGCAAGCCTCTCTTTTTTGTGCTTATGCCTGCTGTGGCCTTATCCCCAAGGGACGTTCCCAAGGTCTTTCCTTTAAGCCAGTGATTAAAAATCCTTTAAGCTCCACTGCAGCCTAACTATCTCCTCCATTGAAGTGCCTTGAAGGATTGCTTTAGGGACCAGGTCCGTAGTATGGGACAGCATCTTTTACCAATAATTGGCCAGAACCCAAACTTAGACACCTATCTTTTGCTTCTGTCCCACCTTGGGTAGTTTTGTGCCATCTCTTCAACCCTGCCTTTCCATGTTGAAATAGTAATTTCAGTGCTCTTTTCATGGAGTTGTAAACCCAGTATCTCAGGAACTTGTGAGCCCCATCTCCTTATTCATGAGAGGAGGCTTAAGGGATCTTACACAAATAGGCCTCTGGGTGACATGCCCCAAGTTTTAGCCATTCTATTTTGCTCCTCACCAGCTGCTCTCCAGAGAGCAGCTATCGCAGATTGTATTTTGTTTGCCCCAGGGACTACACAATCTCCTTACTAGAGAGCTGTATGCTGGCTTAAAAGTCTCATTGGTTGACTGATTGATTCATTCATTTAATAAATATGTATTAGGTGCCTGACAACATATTTGCCAACTGTTCTTGGCACTGGGAATTAAAAAATAAACAAAATTTATCAAGTCTCTGCAGTTAGGCAAAGAAAACAGACAAAAACCCGATGGATATGCAGTAAGGGAAACATGCTAGGAAGAGAAATCAAGCGGGAGAGCTGTCATACTATTTTAGACAAGATTGTCAGTGAGTGACAAAGAAGATGACAGTTAAGCAGAGACAAAAGTGAAATGAGAGGGGGAGCTTCCCCCCAGTGTAATTGCTGGGGGGAAGAACATGCTGAACAGAAGACGTGGCAAGGAAAAGGCCAGGAATGGAATCTGCTTGGCATTTTCTAGGAAAAGCCAACGGGCCAATATGACTGGGAAAAGGGTGAGAAATGAGACCAGAACTGTAGTCAAGCCTCTACACTGAGTTGGCAATTTACAGGAAATACAAGGGGACAAGTAAGATATTAATGCAACTGTGTGGTATATCAGCAAACTCTAGACTATAAAAACTCTGCAAGCCAAAGAAATTGCAAGGAAATATTTAATTTAATAAGTTCAAGGAAAAAATAGAAAAGGAAAAGAGAACCAATAGATTAAAAGAGACTTACAAATGCCATGTATGGCATTTCTTGGGATCCTATTTCACACAAGAGAGAGGGAAAGGGGAGCAGAGGAAGGAAGTGAGGGAAAGATTGAGAGAAGTTGAAAATGAGAATGAGTATGGAGTCAGTGTAAACCATTAGTAGATAGTTGATGATATTAAGAAGTTATTTCTAGGGCCCGGCATAGTGGCTCATGCCTGTAATCCTGGCACTCTGGGAGGCTGAGGTGGGTGGATTGTTTGATCTCAGGAGTTTGAGACCAGCCTGAGCAAGATAGCAAAATAGACTCAGTGCCCATAGCACAGTGGTTATGGCGCCAGCCACATGCACCAAGGTTGGTGGGTTTGAACCTGACCTGCGCCTGCTAAACAACAATGACAACTGCAACAACAACAACAACAACAACAAAAATAGCCAGTGTTGTGGTAGGTGCCTATAGTCCCAGCTACTTGGGAGGCTGAGGCAAGAGAATCACTGAAGCCCAAGAGTTTGAGGTTGCTGTGAGCTGTGACACCACATCGCTCTACCAAGGGCGACATAGGAAACTCTGTCTCAAAAAAAAAAAAAACAAAAAACCCCACAAAAACAAAATAGCTGGGCATTGTGGCAGGCACCTGTCATCCCAACTACTTGGGAGGCTGAGACAAGAGGAGCACTTGAGCCCAAGAGTTTGAGATTGCTGTGAGCTAGTACACTACAGCACTCTACCAAGGGTGACAAAGAGAGACTCTGTCTCCAAAAAAAAAAAAAGTTATTTCTAATTTTTATAGGTGTAATGATGGAACTCTAGCTATGCTTTTTTTCAAAGAATTCTTATGCTTTGTGACATATACTAAAATATTGGAATGAAATGATACAGTGTCTGCAATTTGCTTTGTGGGGAGAGAGTGGGAAAGAGTATAGATGAAGTAATAGTTGATCATTGCTAAAGTAAGAATTGATCATTGTTGAAGCTGGGAGGTGGGTGCATGAGGTTCAATATAAAATTCTCTCTACTTTTATTTATATTTAAAATTTCCACAATGAAAACATCTTCTTAAAGAAGCCTTGGCTTACTTTCCTCACTTGTAATTCATTCCTTTCGGCGGTTGGGAGTGGAGCTATCAATGTGACCACATGAGACTTAGCACATCCACATGTTCTCAGACCCCTACCAAATTACTGGGTTAATAATTTCCAAAGCCTACTTGTTTTTTATTTACAAATTGAATTCCTGGCCATACATAGTGGCTCATGCCTCTAATCTTAGCACTCTGGGAGGCTGAGGTGGGTGGATTGCTTGAGCTCAAGAGTTCAAGACCAGCCTAAGCCAAGATCAAGACCCTGTCTCTACTAAAAATAGAAAAACTAGTCAGGCATTGTGACAGGTACCTGCAGTCCCAGCTACTCTGGAGGCTGAGACCACTCACTAGAACCCAGGAGTCTGAGTTTACTGTGAGCTGTAATCCACGGCACTCTACCCAGGGTGACAGAGTGAGACTCTGTCTCAAAAAAAAAAAGAGTTATATTCCTATTGTTGGTTCCTGAGAATGCTGACAAATGCTGACTGCTTGTTCTTCAGGCTCTGGGATCTCAAGCTATGGGAAAAATCCTCAGGATGTCCCCAAAGCCTTTGAGGAGTGCATTCAAAAAGTCAAGGGGCAGGTTCCAACACATCTCCATGGATCTACTCGCGTTCATCTGGGAGCCACAGCTGGGATGCGCTTGCTAAGGTAAAAGTGAAATGGCACAAAGGCACCTACTTGACCAAAATAGCTAAGAAAGAGTTGAGCCTTGCCTTCCCTCTGTTTTGGGGAACAAACCCCAAAGAAAGAAGCAAGCCTGTATCATGCTATAAATGTGGGTTGGAAAACTTTTAGTCTTTATTTTAATACCTAGAATGAAATAGTTCTCAAATCTTCCTTGGTGCCTTTCCTGAAAAAACGGGGGGAAAGGAAGTACTATGAAATCTTCTCATGGGGGGGTACCTCTAGTTCTTTAGAAAAATAGTTGTTTTTGACACTTGGAATTTTGATATCTGTGAACAACCAGCTTAATTCTGTAGAAAGTTCAACCCACAGCTATGTAGTGTCTGCCCATATTCATGGGTCATCATGAAAGTATTGAGATACACAAAAATCAAGTAACAAAATCTCCATGGAGGAAACAAATGCAGCCCTCCCAGCAACACCAGTAAGCCAAGCAAGTTGAAATTTGCTCGGGTGAATTAGGAAGGACACTATCGACCGTGTTTCTTGGCAGTAAAATAATGGAGCATAACACAGTCTGTCTCAAAACTTTCATAGTGACCCATATTTAAAAGATCACTAAAGTCTGCTTTAAAACAATGGAATGTCTGTATCTCATGTCAGTCAAGGCTTTCAGAGTTGCTTTGAAACAAAGATCTCATTTCATTCGGTCAATTAGTTCCTCCTAAAAGCCATGACTTTAGCCTGGTTTGTTTTTGAATGTCTTTTCTCCATTATAATAGTTCCTTGATCCTGAAATAAAAAAAAATTATTCCAAAAAGAAACCCCAAACTTAAATCTATTCAGGGTAAAAGCTGCTGTAAGCATCAAAATAAGACTTTATCACAAGAAGATGACACTCTGTTTCAAAGGCACTTTTTCTATGGTTCCAATAATGTAAAATTATATGTATCTGGGCACAAAGAAAATATAAAGAAACAACACACGGAGGCACTTTTATATGATCACAAAAAGAAATCATGAAGGTCACCTGGATGGATGGGGCCTTAGCTCTGAAGTTCCCCTAGCCCTGTTTCTATTCTGATGTTCTGGTCAACCATGTAGAATCTTGACAGAAGTCAGAAATCTTCGCACACTTTTGGGTACTGCAGTGTGTTTCAAAATTATTGAGTTTATGATAGGAATGATTTATAAATTCCTTCCTTCTGCTGTTTCTTTTTGTCAAGAGAGTTCTTAAGAACCTGTTTCTTGGTTACTTTTCCCCCAGTCTCTCAGTAAGGAATGATAACTAAAAGGCTCTCCAATTTGTAGCCCATGACAAAAACCATGGAACAGAAAGCTCACCCGTTGGAGAAAAAGAGTGGATGTCTCCTGTAAATAGAGTAAATATGAACTCCGTCTTGTAAAAAGATTTTTGATTATGATCTATTCTTCTGAGGAACTAGTTGACATTTTAATTGCTAGAAAAGTAAAATGGGAAAAAAATAATGAGAATTAGCTGTGATGGAAATTGATAAAACTGGGAAAAATCTGCTTTTTTTTTTCAAGCAATGATACCTTGGCATTGAATTGATCCTGTACCCCCCACCCCGGGCTTTCTTGACCTACTGATGAAAGGGGACATAATCTACCAAATGAGCTTTCTTTCATAGGGTAGAATGGCAGCAGATGGATGCCTAAACCCTGTGTCATGCTCATTTGCCACTTCTCTGTGGGTCACCACACCAATGGTTTTCCAAACCGCTGACCTCCACGATGACCATCACATCCCCTCATGACAAAGCTCTCCCAAACAGCGAAACAGGAACAGCAGAAAACTCAGCCTTCTTCCTTTCCCCCTTTCTCCTAAGGTCCCCTTCCTCTGGTTGGATGAGGAAAGGCCCCTTCGTATGGTGCCCCCAAGAGATTCCTTAACAAAGGAGATGCCTTTGCCAATCTCCTTTCCTCTGCTGAACGGAGGCAGTGCAATGGCAGTTAAGTAGGAGGCTCTTATTAGCAGATTGCTAGAGAGTAAAACAGGAACAGGTAGGGGTGGGAAGAACGAATTATACTTTTACTGAAAACTATTTTCCTTCTTGGAAGTTTGACAAGTAACAAGTCCATCTCAGTTTTACAGTTGCCCTGGGAGACTTCAACTTGCAAAGGGGTTGCTATGTACCACACACATCAGGAAAGCCGTCCCTTCCAACAGGGAGGTGGGGAACTCATTTGCACCTGAGGGAGACTGTGTATTTTAAGACTATGTCATCTAGGCACTCAGCCTTTTGTGTTCTGTGCCTTGCATAGGTTGCAAAATGAAACAGCAGCTAATGAAGTCCTTGCGAGCATCCAAAGCTACTTCAAGTCCCAGCCCTTTGATTTTAGGGGTGCTCAAATCATTTCTGGGCAAGAGGAAGGGGTATATGGATGGATTACAGCCAACTATTTAATGGGAAATTTCCTGGAGGTGTGTGGAAACAAATGCATGGTTTTTAACCTTACTGTCTATCCCATCCCCTGTGAGTGGTAGACAGCTTTCCTGTATCATTCCTATCGTAATGCTTTAGGGAAACACCTATGAGTCAATAGCTAAGACAAGATGCAAATAGCTGGGGAAAAAACACAGGTTATGGGGCAGCGCCTGTGGCTCAGTGGGTAGGGCACTGGCCCTATATACCGAGGGTGGTGAGTTCAAACCCAGCCCCAGCCAAACTGCAACAAAAAATAGCCAGGCATTGTGGTGGGCACCTATAGTCCCAGCTACTTGGGAGGCTGAGGCAAGAGAATCACCTAAGCCCAAGAGTTGGAGGTTTCTGTGAGCTGTGACACCACAGCACTCTACCGAGGGCAGGAAAATGAGACTCTGTCTCTAAAAAAACAGAAAAGAAAAACAAAAAGAAAAGACATAGGTTATGAACCATACCAAATGCGTAAGGGAGAGGGAATATTGCCACTTTCTAGCTTGTATGAAGTTGAAGGGGTTGGGGTTTAAACTTAACACTGGGATATGGGTCTTTTGAAGGGCAGTGGCGGAGTGACCCTTCCAAGAGGCTCCATGGCCATCTGGAATTTACAGAGCCCTCGGGTATTGGGCTTTTCTGAGTCCCCAGGGACAGAAGGCGATCTTCCCTCTGTGTCCTCGGGCCTTCCTACAGTTTGATCCCTGCATTCCCTGTTCCTTTGGTACAGGGGAAAGTCAACTTCAAGAGACAACCACAATATTACAGAAGACACAATCAGGGCACCCAGACCACATTCTGCCAAGATCTATTTTGTTTCCACTCAAATGTATTTTAAATTGTTTTAATTAGTTCCCAAAAGTTAACATTTAGGAATTTTCACATAAAAATGAACACTTCTACCTTTTTTTAACCACCTCACCCCCACCAAATTTGGAGGAGCTGGTCACAGTGGACTCACATTACTGCCTGGTAACAACTAGCAGAAACAGAGCATAACTTAGGGACTCTGCAGTTCGTCACAGTCCCTATTACATCCACCTGATCTACTTCACTCATTTAGTACTCATCTGTCACCTACCCAGCTTCTGTAAGCATGTGAATTCACCACCCCTGAAAGAAACGGAGGAATTGGCCCTGAATGTTGCCTGTCGTACTTCTTAGCAGTAGAGATGGGGCTTGGGTGGAGAAGCCTGGGCAAATAGAGATGGTGCTTTTGGTCTTTTTTCTCACTTCCTTCTCTCACTGTGCAGAAGAACCTTTGGCATATGTGGGTGCATCCTCATGGAGTTGAAACCACGGGGGCCCTGGATTTAGGCGGTGCTTCCACCCAAATATCCTTCGTAGCAGGAGAGAACGTGGAGCTGAACACCAGTGACATCACACAGGTGTCCCTGTACGGCTATACGTATGCACTCTATACACACAGCTTCCAGTGCTATGGCCGGAATGAGGCTGAGAAGAGATTTCTGGCAGTGCTCCTACAGGTACCTAAGCTGGAGGTGACAGGTGTTCCCAGGAGGGTCTAAGCTGAAGAGAGGGTGCCCTGCCTTCTGGGGTTTGTCCTTTCCACTCCATTTCTTCAAGTAGAAGGTAGATGGAAATAATAACAGTTTCCAGCTTACTCCTGGGATGTCCAAGTGCACCCAGTCTCTCTCTCTCTCTCTCCACCCCTGTTGTGTAGGCTACTTCCAGCAAATTTGAGCAAGAAATCAGGAAAGTTCCAGAGTTCTGCATATTTTGTAAATGATTCAAGACCTGAGATCCCTTCCCCTTATGAAAACAAAGTATTTTAAACCAGTAGCTAAGTAAGCCTGAGAATTTTGAGACTTCCCTGGGTGCAGGCAAAGTACTATTAGTGGTCACAAGAGAATGCTTGCTGAAAAGGGAATGGATCGAGCCTTTCCCAGGCTCAGCCTCCTTTTAGATGGGTCTATATTAGGCAAGCTCTATGCCCTTTATATGAGAACTTTAGAGCAACCAAATTCCATCCTGTTGGTCAGCACTTTATACAGTAAGTGCTGCCAGGCCCAGAAGGCTACTTTAGGCATCAGCTAAAAAGCTGTTGCTAATATAAACTCAACATTATGCAGTGTGCTAGCTACTCCAGTGTTTAGAGGGCATTCATCTCAGCCATGGCTGGGCTGCTAAGATGGAGGGACGAGGCCTTCACTGGAAGGGTCTAAGGACAACTAGAAGCCCTAAACTCTGGGACCAGGGGTAGGGCACAAGGGCTGGGTCAGCCTGTGAATAGACTATACATAGCATCACTATGGTAACCCTTATTCCTCCAACCTACCATGGTAACTAAGGACAGGAATAGTATTTCCCAGACACTGCAGGAGAATTGAGCTGGCTCACAGAAGAGTCAACCACTGCACATCTCACATCTTTAGACCCCTCCATTCACCCAATATTCATGCAGGTGGGTTGTGGGAATCCACCCTTCCATCCTGCCCCCCCCCCAAACTCCTATCTGAGCCTACCCCATCATACATGTATGTGACATTCACCATCAGGAGAGTCTGAGCACTGCCTGGGAAGTTCAGACCTGAGAACCCTCCATGCAGATTGCCCCTGTTCTTCCATGACTCCCATTCCAACTGTCACTGCTTCCCCCACTCAGCCAAACCAAACCTACAGGCAACCCACTCAACCCTCCCTTGCAGGGGTCTCAATAATCACCACTTAGCCCCACTTGCTCATTGAAATAGTTCAACCAACATGTTTATTTTTAGGAGAGAAATCTTGGAAAGTCCTCTTTTCTCCAACTCCTTTTATTTCCAGCAGTCCTTAATGTCTCTTCCTCCAGCTCTGGCCCTGGCAGGAGTGGAGGTGGAGGTTCAGGGGAAATCCTCCTTTTCCCAGGATAAACTCTTAAATTTGGCTGGCCTGAAGGAATATGTGTGTGTGTGTGTGTGTGTATACTCCTACAGTGGTTACTAAAGAGTGATTATCTAGGTATTTGGCAGTCCTGAGTAAAGAAGTAAATATCTACTGTGCTAAGGTCTCGTTCAAGTTTGAAAATTCAGGTCTGAGTGTGGTCCCAGCACTGGGAGCAGGGGAATGAGCCCCCAGGTTCTCACTGTCAGTTTACTGGGACAGGGACCGAGGTCTTCAGTTTTCCTGGTAACCTCTAAATGCCTGAGAGGGCAGCTCCTCCAGTAGGGACTTCTAACTCAGCTAAGCAGAGGGATCCAGATGGATAAGGCTTACCTACAAATGCATACCCAGACCTGCTCGACCAGCTTGAGCCACAGGTGCCGAGCTGGAAAATATTTTTTAAATGTACACTGAAGGCTTGGTGCCTGTAGGTCAAGCGGCTAAGGCGCCAGCCACATACACCAGAGCTGGCAGGTTTAATCCAGCCTGGGCCCGCCAAACAACAATGTCAACTTCAACCAAAAAATAGCCAGGCACTGTGGTGGGCGCCTGTAGTCCCAGCTACTTGGGAGACTGAGGCAAGAAAATTGCTTGAGCCCAAGAGTTGGAGGTTGCTGTGAGCTGTGATGCCAGGGCACTCTACCCAGGGCGACAGCTTGAGGTTGTGACTCAAAAAACAAAAATAAAATAAAATAAAACAAAATGCACACTGAAAAGGTATAAAGAATTTTTTGGAAAACAAAACCAAAATTAATCACTATTTACATTGTTGCATTTTCTTTCCGTTTTTTTTCATGCATGACAAACTTGGCTTCCTATAGGATAGATATAGTTTTATATCCAGTGTTTGTTTCACCTAAAAATATATCATGAACAATTTCCTATGTTGTTAATATCCTTTGAAATTATAACTTTTATGGGTATGTAATATTCCAAGAAGTACCATATTTTAAAAACAAAAAAAATGGTGGTGCCTGTAGCTCAGTGGGTAGGGTGCTAGCCACATCCACCCAGGCTGGCAGGTTCAAACCTGGGCCGGGCCAGCTAAACAGCAGTGACAGCTGCAGTGAAAAAATGGCTGAGCATTGTGACAGGTGCCTATAGGCCCAGCTACTTGGGAGGCTGAGGCAAGAGAATCGCTTGGGCTCAGGAGTTTGAGGTTGCTGTGACTCTGATGCCACGGCTTTCTACCGAGGGTGACATAGTAACACTCTGTCTCAAAAAATAAATAAATAAATATAAAAACAAAAAACTCTATTGGTCATTTTACTATGGAAGAAAGTACATTCTTACTGTACAAATTTCAAACAAAAGGAGTTAAAGTAAAACTGAAAGAACCTCCGTCCAGTCCTATCTATGGAATGCCATCCCTAGTCATAGCTTGATATGTTGTCTTTCTCCACTTTCCAGGTCAATATATTAACTTATTTTCTTTACTCTTTAATATCCCATAATCTGGCTCACACCCCATAGCACTCTGGGAGGCCGAGGCGGGTAGATTGCTTGAGCTCACGGGTTTGAGACCAGCCTCAGCCAGAGTGAGACCTTGTCTCTAAAAATAACCAGACATTGTGGCAGGCGCCTGTAGTCCCAGTTACTCTGGAGGCTGAGGCAAGAGAATCACTTGAGCCTAAGAGTTTGAGGTTGGGCTCCGTGCCTGTGGCTCAATCGGCTAAGGCACCAGCCACGTACAACTAAGGTGGCGGGTTCGAATCCCCAGCCCGGGCCCGCCAAACAACAATGATGGCTGCAACCAAAAAATGGCCGGGCGTTGTGGCGGGCGCCTGTGGTCCCAGCTACTTGGGAGGCGGAGGCAGGAGA
>CAUYQV010159123.1:0-10758 GCA_963574575.1 Galagoides demidoff | reverse complement strand
GAAAATTCTGGAGGAAATTTAAGAGATAATTGAACAGACCAGATGAGTCAAACACCAAGAGGCAGCATCTAAGAAATGAATGCACAGGAAGGATGGAAAAGCAGTGAATGTGGAATTATAAACAGAGGAAGAGTGTCAATTTAACAGTGCAATTTAAGGAAAAACTGAAAACTGTTTTCCTAGAATGGGGAATCTTACCCATTTTTCACTGCAGAGAGGGCCGACAGTGATGGAGGAAAGGGAGAAGGTCACAGAGAGTCTTCTCAGTGCACCGTGACCAAGGTGGATCTAGGAATCCAGGAGGAAGTGACCACAGGGACACATTTTAGTCCTAGAAAGAAAGACTCAGGTTACTTTAAGTCAAGAGAGAACAGAAGACATTTTTAATATTTAAAATGTAAGAGTGAATAAATTTTATCCCTTAGAGGCTTCAGCTTGTTTGTGTGAAGAATGCAGTATGCTTGCAACCACCAAGAAAAGGGTTACATTAGGCACCTTGAGGAAGAATAAAAATCTCTACAGGGATAAGAGACAGATCGCTGAACAAGGCCCTGTTGAGCTTAGAGCAAAGTAACTGATTAAGAGGCTTATACAAGGATGTGAAGGACATGATGAGTCTCCCATCCACAGAACAAGTTAAAGAGAGGCAAAGTGAAGTAAACAAGCCACACAAGTGGAAATGATTTTAGTTAATGCACATTTCATAGAAAAAAGAGATGAAGAATGTTAAAATATAGGCATAAGGCATAATTTGTGCAAGAAAATGTTGAAAAAACTCTCATATTGGCCTAGGCAAAGAATTCATGAAGAACACCCCCAAAGCTATGACAGCAACAGCAAAAATAAAATAAATGGGACTTGATCAAATTAAAAAGCTTCTGCCCAGCCAAGGACACAATCCAAAAAAGCAATAGACAACCCAGAGAAGGGGAGAAAAATGCTCATGTGCTGTGTATCTGATAACCAGAATCTACAAAGAACTCAAGCAAATCAACAAATAACTAAACAACCTCATGAAAAAATGCTCAGTGTCCCTAATCATTAGGGAAATGCATTCAAAACCACAATGCAATATCACCTCACTCCAGTAAGAATGGCTTATATTAAAAAGTCCCAAAATAATAGATGCTGGTGTTGATGCAGAGAAAAAGTAACTCTGACACACTGTTGGTGATATTGCAAATTAGTAAAGCCTCTATGGAAAACTGTATGGAGCTACGTCAAAGAAGTTAAGTAGACCAACCATTTGATCCAACAATCCCGATACTGGTTACGTACCCAAAGGACAAAAAGGTCATTTTATAAAAAAGATGCCTGCACTGGAATGTTTATAGAAGAAAATTCACAATCACAAAAACAACACAAGTGCCATCAATAAATGAACATGGTATATGCATGCTCAGCCATAAAAAATGGTGATCTAGTACCTTTTTTTGAAAATCTGGATGGAACTAGGAACCGTTCTTCTATGTGAAACATTGCAAGAATGGAGAAACAAACGCATGGACTTGATACCAAGTTGGAACAAACTGATCAACACTTAAGAGCACATAGGGAAGGAAATCTCAGTGAAAATCCAGCTGGGGAAGGCGTAAGGAGAGGATGGGTAAATTCACACCTATTGGATACGGTGCACATCATCTGGGTCAAGGTCATGTTTATAACTTTGACTCAATCTGTACAAAAAACAAAGTTTATAAACAAAGCGCGAGTACCCCTAAATATTCTGGTATTTAAAAAAAAATGTCATGTAGTCATATCCCTCACTTGACATGGATTCCCTTTACCTGGAACCCCAAGGAGATTAAGCAATAGGAAATAATAATAGCTATAGAAATCTGTCATGGAAAAAAAGATATGCAGAAAAAGATGCAAATACATTTTCCTTCTAAATAAGTTCTTAAAATATTATGGTATACCAATAGTGCATAGTAGGGTGTAATGACATGCCTGTCTTTTAATAGAGCAGATTAACAACTTGGAAAATTTTACTTATTTGGCTTTAGGGTGATGCCCGATCAGTTTGGGGGTGCTGGAAAGAAAAGCAGAATGAAAAGTACCCTGGGTATGTAATGGGCACTAAATCTTTAAAGGTAAAACAAACACTGGAGTTCAAAATCCCAGGTGTGAGTTTTGGTATCCTAATTAAGACTATTCAGGACAAAAGGAGAAAAATTCTTAATTCATACATTCTCCAACTCCACACCCACCTAGGAGTGAGCATAGAAAACTAATTTAAAAAAAAAAAAAAGGAGGGGAGGCTATACTTAGCTCTCCAAAGATCACTCAAGTTTTAAGACTGAATGAGTCTACATTACAAATAATGACATGTACACTGCCTTTACTTTCCATGTCTACAAGGATCTGCTTTGGAACAGGATCTAGTCTTAAGCTGACATTAAAGGGATGTATTAGTTAGAGCTCTCAGAATACAGACATGCCTCACTGAACCATGGACAGGTGTGTAGCTGGGGCTCAGAAAGGAGCTGCTTCATTCTTATCTCTCTTGGCAGCTTTCTCGGCTACTTAATCTGCATGGAGCACGATGAATGCATGACAGACAGCTACTGAGTTTAAGGGATTATATCAGATGATGCTCGAGAATATTTGGGTATCTGTGCCAATTTGCTTCAATGGATTTGGGGAGTCTCTCCTGGTTCATTATATTCTATATAAAGGGGAATTTCATTACACACATACAGAGTATGAATATACATGCACACACATTGGCTATTCTAGAGGCCCACACAACGAATCAGGGAGAATAGTGCTAAATTGGGAAAAAACTACCAGACAAGATGTCCATTATATGAGTTTGCATTAAACAAAATAAGATAAAGATAAGCAAGATCAAAGGCACCATATCTCTATTTTCCCTATTAATATAGGAACACACTCTTTTAATCACTTAAAAGAGTGATTTTATTTCTCCCATTTCCCCCATCAAGGCAGGCAAGAGAGACATTAAATATTTGTTTATATATATATATTTGTCTAGCTAAATTTTGGCTTCTTAGTGCACAAGGAGTCACACTTTGAGATTTTACCCAAGAGGTAGCATGAGAATCTTTTCCTGCAGTTGGAATAAATTGTCAGCACATGGTCACATAATGCCCAAGTTCCATGATTCAATGCAGAGCCGGTGCTGAACCTAGGCTTCCAACAGAGCATCTTAGTGCAAGCCCACCATACTCGCAACCATGGACACTAGGTAAACAAGGTGATTTATGATATAATTTCCTTTTCATTTATATGTCTTCCACAAGCCAGGCTACTTTGCCTATAGAAAAATAAGTCGATTCTTAGGTCTGATGATTTCAGTTGTATTAGGAAACATTCACAACAGAGCTAGGGAGTAATTTCAGCTGTTAAATTGTCTCCTACCCAAAGTGGATGCCCAGGCCCAAACACATGCATTTGCAAACATGTGTTCTCAAAGTTCAGTCTTTCACACATGCATTGATTATATCCACATCACACAATCCACTTCCTTTAATTTGAAACTGATTCATTTGCTTTTAGAAGTAAATGAATTAGTCTCAGAATAGGTCTCTCATCAAAATGGATAAATATGAAAATGTTCATTCATAGAACCGCTGGTTTAAAAAATGATGTAATATGTGTAAAAATAAAAATAACCGAACTAAAAATGGAAAAGAGAGATATTAAAGGAGTGCATTCATCTTCAAGGAAAGCCGTGAGAATCAGAAAAAGAAAGAACTAATACTCATTTTCAAAATGAGTATTACTTCAAAATATAATCACAGTCCCCTTGTCAGTGACCACTGACGAATGTATTCAGAAGACGAGATTGATTGCAAGATGCAAAAATGATCATGCTTTTGATTACTAATGTCAAAGTCTGTAAAGACAAGCCATAGTCCAAATGTATCATGAAAGCACCTTATTAAAATCTTCCTTATAATCCCAATAAAGTAAAAATTCACTCACTAATACGTCCTTACATAAATGTAGTTCCAAGTCATACTAGAATGATGCTGATACATGCCTTACACTATGAATATTATAAATTATTTAATAGCAAATACAGAAAAGTCGCCATTGTTGGAAATTTGATACTTTTTCTCCCTGTAGTTGCTGAAAGACTCCTGCAGCAAAAGCCAAATATGTTGAATTTTCAGAATATAAATCCACATGATTTGAGGGCAAATCATGACTAACTGTCCCAGCATATCTGTAATCATATGAGCGCCTCGTTCAAAAGTTTGATGGCTCCCTCTATGTTTAAAAGCAATTCAACATCCCTATTATGGCATGATGTGGCCTTGACCTACCCTTCCTCTTTATTTCTCTCCCATTCCTCTCCTCTGTCTCACAACTTCCTGAACATGCTTCTGCCTTGGTCCTTCTTCATGCCATTCTCTCTCATCTGCAATGTCCTGTTTTATGATTTGATCCACAGAAATTCTATTCCATTTTAAAGTTCATGAACATGCCTCTTCTGTGAGTCCTTGCCCAACGCTCTTAGTGAGAAGATTTTTGGTCCCCTGGACCCAGTGACAGGGGTTCAAACTTCCATGACTGACGATTCCTACTAACCTGCCACCTGTCAGCCTCGTAGATTTTCTTCTCTAGCCTTATGGCCCCTCCCACACTGCCTGAAGGTGGAGTAATCTGAGCACTAGGCTATTTCTTTGCCCCTTAAATCTTCTTCCAGGTAGGTACTGTCGTTCTTTTCTTCTTAGTGTTGAAATTTTCTTCACAGAATCACATCCCCTTTGGGTATAAGGCAAGTGTCTGTGTGAGTGAATGAAGCAATGTTTGAAAAAAAGAACCCACATAGTGATGAATTAAAAGATAATTCTTTCATCTTTTCTGTGTTTTCAGGACATTCCATAATGTGTACAGATTTTAGTCAGATAAAACTAATTGTGTAGTACCCAGAAAATCTGAAACAACTTCAACTCCCCATAAGAAAAAATTCTGATGTATCAACATACTTCAGTATGTAGCCATTTATACAACTCAACTCAACTACTATTCATCTGGCCAAAAAGGCATGAACTTCATGATCTCTGTAAACACAGGGTCTTGTGCCATATGTATTATGAGAATGAAAGAAAACATGTAATAGCAAAACTTGGTCAAACACAAATTATTTCTAATATCTGAAAAGATAGGCAAAAAAAAAGTTAGCATGCTTTCTGACTTGTCGTTACTAATTTTTAGTGTAGGAATCTGGAGTTTAGGGTCAGATAAAGTTCATTTGCCCTAAGGATCTATATATCTATCAATGTATCTATTTCTAGCCAGCTAGCAATCTAGTCATAATGATACCTGGAGGGAATTCCTTAACCTAGAAAAGTATATAGTCAATAAAATAGTGAGAATAAAATTGCATACCTCCTCTGGAGAATATATACGGTTTACTGTGTGATACAACAAAAATGGACATTTACTGGGTTTAATCTCAAATTCTCCATTACTAGGAATCTAAAAAACATCCTCAACTCAAAGGTTTAAACACAGAGACACAAACAGGAGCTCATAAAACAATATCTGGGCAACCCAAGATAAGTTTGATAAAAGTGTATTCAATATTCTAATTTTATACCTGAAACTTCATTTTTTGGCTGGGGCTGGGTTTGAACCCACCACCTGCGGCATATGGGGCCAGCACCCTACCCTTTTGAGCCACAGGTGCTGCCCCCATTATACCTGAAACTTAATGAAATGAATGCCTTATTTTGATTTCTTGGGCTGTTGAAGTTTTACTAGGCAAAGCTGTCCTTTCCTCCAAAATGTGATCAGCAAAATCGCTTTTCACTGTTATAAACTGGGTTGCTGAGTGACGCTCATCTTCCCGCTCCTCTTCCTGATTCTGAAACTGCCTCATATCTCCCTCTGTTCTCTGTGCCCTGATCAGTACCTGCACTCTTCAGTGTGGAAAAAGACTCCCCTTTGGTTAGGAAAACCAGTCCATGACAATTACTGAGGACACTATTGTTTAATCACACCTTTCTAAGACCACGCAGTCTACACATCGAGAGAAACGTCAATCCTTCCTCAAAGAAGAGAAAGTTGAGCTTCAGATAGCTGGTACTGGATGCTTCCTCATCAGAGGCTCATCTGAATCACCAGCATCCAAGGACAGGAATTAGTAACAATGTGTAACGGTCTCTGATTTTAACCTATTTAGCCAGCTGGAGTAAGGCAGACAATCTCAGATGGGAAGAAGGACACCCACTTAGGTAGAAATATCTTTATTCAGCGAGAGCGATCGTTTGGAGAAGAGTTAGGTAAGATGTAGAGTTGAGTTTGCTATCATGTTCACAGAGTTAAAAATCCTCTGTGGCCTGTTTTCTTAAGTGTCAATAATCTCAAAATATGGGCAATCATCATGAAAGTCTGAATTTAGTTTCTATGTAGATCTTTGATAGTGAGCATTTCCTGAGAGTTAAGAAATCTTTTCTTGGGTGGTGCCTGTGGCTCAGTGAGTAGGGTACTGGCCCCATATATTGAGGGTGGTGGGCTCCAATCTGGCCCCTGACAAACTGCAACAAAAAAATAGTCAGGCATTGTGGTGGGCACCTGTGGTCCCAGCTACTCAGGAGGCTGAGGCAAAAGAATTGCCTAAGCCCAAGAGTTGGAGGTTGCTGTGAGCTGTGACATCACAGCACTCTACCTAGGGCAACAAAGTGAGACTCTGTCGGAAAGAAAGAAAGAATGAAGGAAGGAAGGAAGAAAGAAATCTTTTCTCCATAATGCACTGCTAATTTTGAGGGGTGAGTATCAGTCATCATCACCACCTACCATGGGCTTACTGATGCCCAAAGCCACTAGGTCAGGCCTTGCCTGGCCTGTTTGAATTGATTGGGATGGTTGTGAATTCAAATCTCCTTATAGGGTGACCTGAGTATGCTCACTAGTTCTCCATAATAGTACATCCAGCTTATGAGCAAAGTACCAGGATTTTTACCCTTCTCAGTTATTTTTAAAGTTATGAAATATGACAATACACAAAATATTTTTATATAATACCAAGATAAAACCTTCAAAATTATAAATCCTTGCTATTTGCATCTTATAGATGTACCTGATCATTAGTACTTCATATTTAATAAGTAATCAGTGAAGATTTATGACATAAATGAATGAATGGGTTGCAATAGTATCAAAATAGATATGAAATAGACCAAAAACTAGCAGAGAATTTTAGTGAGGGAACAATTACTATACTACAAAAGTGGGGTTCTGGGTGATTTTATTTTTAAAAAAATATTTCAATGTCACAGCAATAATGCCTCAATGATAGCCACAACTTAAATTGATATTTAATTCAGTTCATCAATAATCATTCACTGAGAATGTGCCTAGCCTTATGGGACATACAAGAACATCTAAGCCACAGCCAATGTCCTTGAAAACTACATTGTGCCCTGGAAGAGAGAACACAGGCATGAAATGGAAAAGCTTCACCCGGGTCATGGCTTAATGGAATGTTCAAATGAGCAATATACAGACTCATTGGAAGCAAGAAGCCCTAGCTCACGCTCCAGGAAAAATCTATAGAGCCTTAAACACTCACGAGTGGAGCATTCATTTTGCCCGCTGCAGCAATTAGAAGCTGGAGCTGAAATCAATGCAGCAGCCATGAGAGCAAACTCCAGCTCGGAAGCTGCAGCACTGACAGCCATCGATCTTCCCTGGCTTGGGGGTTTGGTTCACCTCACTCTTCCCACCTCAGACCCACTGTGGTGCTAAGGTATCAGGCACCTTGAAAATTACCCAAGGCCCATTATTGTTCTCTAGATCCACGATGGCCATGGGAAAGGAAAACTCACATAGAGACTTCCTGGCAACTGCTAACCACTGCTAAAATGTCGCTGTTATCCCTGGCTCATAACTCAATCTCTCTTAAAACAATCACATTGGTTCTTACTCCTAGGCTTGAAATTCAAAATTCCACACTGTGGTGGCCCCAAATGACCTACCACAATACTGTCTCTGCCTAACCTCCTTCCCACAAACTCGGGCATGTCAGTCTCCTTGTCATTCTCTAAATATACTTCAATACACTCTCGACTCTCCAACCCATGCAATTCTGCTCAAGCCTTTTCTTCTCTCTACTCATCCCCTAAGACCTTGCTCAAATGTTGCCTACCCATATCACCCACCAAAACTAGGTCCCTTTTTTTCCTTGTCTAATTGAGTGTACTTTCATTATATAATATGGTATATTTTCCTGGGCATATGCTTCAGTCTCTTGATTACTAATTTACAGAAGGTCACTCACATTTTATCTACCACAGCACCTTACCTTGTGTACTGCATACCCAAACGGAAATAAGTCACACTAATGTGGCATTGTGAAAAAGAAATTTTTCAGAGAACTAATAGGTATGGTATGCAAGGCCAAGATATTTATTCATAAACCATACCTGGAGGAGGTCTTTAACTTGATTTTGAGAGGATGATGGAAAGACTGAAGACTCAGTTTCCAAGATCCATCAAAAGGAACATTTGTCTGGACTGGAACACAATGCATTCATGCTTCAGAGTGCCTCTGTTCCTCACCACATCAGTAATATTTCGTTTTAGATCATGAACCCAGTAACTCTCTCACAAATCCAAGATCTTATACACTGTGTCAAGATGACTTTAAAATCCAAATAACAAAAGGCATTGAACTTGATCCCTGAGGTTCCTTTTCTCTCTGTATTCAAAGAATATGATGAACTTTTCCCTGGGCAAGGTTGAGCTCATGCTCAAGAGGAGACTAGTGAAGTCTGGGATTTGTTCCAGATATCTGGGGGAAAAAATGGTTTTTGGTCTGAGCAAAAAAGAAAACTGCTTCTATGCAGGTTAGTTCAGGTCAAAATTTTACTGAGCTTCTGATCTGTTTCCATATCTGTTAAGCATTCCAGACTCAAAATAAGTGATGCTACTTATGTTCAAGGTCATCGTTCCTTCTGTCTAATGCAGGGAGGAACAGGCAGTGATTCCAATATAGGATGAAAATATTATGATGGTATTAAGTATGTTTACCACAGAAAAAGGACAACTCCCCATAGTCTGGATAATCAGGACGTTTTGGGGACCACTGCATCTCAGTTCACATTGGTGTGAACCAGAAGCCTGTCCGGCAAGAAGAAAGAAAAGGGCAACCCAAGCAGCTGTCACTGAAGGAGCAAAGGCATGGAAAAAAGAGGCAACATGGTGTGTTCAGCAAAATACAAGTACTTTTCTGGTTCCAAAGAGTATACAGTACAAAAAGCAGGACTGTTTGGCCAGGAAGCTAAAGAAGTAAGTTTGACATTCCTCCCATCATGAAGAAGAATAGAGTTATTTAAATACATATATGACAGATGACACAAAACCCTCCCACCAAGTCAAAAGTCAGCCATGGAAATTCTATCACAGAATTTATCAGAGGACCCATCATCGTGTAGATAGCAAATCTGTTTCCAAATAAATATCATTAAATGATTTAGTGGTTTCAGCAGTAAGAAGAGAAAACTTATCAACGCAGTTACTTCCCCTTCCCGCTGTAGTTTTCCCACTGCAGTTGG
This sequence comes from Galagoides demidoff, assembly GCA_963574575.1. Taxonomy (NCBI): domain Eukaryota; kingdom Metazoa; phylum Chordata; class Mammalia; order Primates; family Galagidae; genus Galagoides; species Galagoides demidoff. The sequence goes on along the minus strand of CAUYQV010159123.1, from coordinate 1,225 downwards.
AAGGCTGAGTAGAAGGCAGATGCCACCTTGGCTGTTTGGTAAAGTTCATGTTCTGGATTTCCAGTCCCAGTCCAAACTACCCAGGCTGGAACCATATCTCCTTAGCCCACCTGCCACTACCTTGATCAAAGTATATGGGCAGAAACACTGTGCCTCTCTGAGGAGCACATTCCCACAACCCTGCTAGGATGATCTCAGAGGACTAATGTCAATGCCAGGAGAGAGGAATAAATGAATGAATGAATATGGGGCAGCACTCAAACACTACTAATTTCTTTTTGGCAAAGATGAATATCTAAAAATATGATGCATATCTAAAGATATTCAAAGATATTTAAAAGGTCTGGAAGAAGAGAGATGATAACAGTAGGTGTGGTTGTACCTTTGGGCTGATGGCTAAACCTTGATATGTAGTAGATGACAAACATTTATCTCTAGAGAGGATTGGGTAATTCCAAGCTGGTGACCATGCTGAGCAAGATAGAGATCCTAAAGCTGAGCTTTGAGATTTTCTTAGTGATGTGACAGTTTGATATATTTTATACCATCATAATGAACTCTATTTCCCAGTTTAATTGTACAACTACTGGCATTTTGAATTAGAGATGTTTTCCCCCATTTTAGCAAGCAGCTCTGTTCCTCACCGACCAGGAAACTGTAGGGGAAATTAATGTTCCTACTGTTCTGCAGCCTCTGCAGAATTTCTCCATTTTCATAGAATCCCAAGGATGCACAGTTGAGAATGTGCTTGGGAAGCAGACAGATGGGGAGTCAAGAAGCCACCTGTTACCTTAGACTAAAAAAGAAAGAATAATGGGACAAAGCATTAGAAGAGTGGAGAAAGGTCAAGTCATTAATGCACTTGAATGCCGAGTCAAGGGGTATGGGTATTTCAAGAAAGATAATGAGGTAATCTTTTAATGTAATAGGGTGTCAGGGCCCGGGACTGGCCAGGTCTCGGGCCCAGCTTAGGTAGGTTCTCAACGCAGATCACTAAGCTACTTTGCTCAAGAACAGTTTCTCGTAGGTGCTTGAGGGCTATCTACTTTAGCTGGAGAGAGAGAGACAGAGTATCTTAGAGAGAGTAAAGGTCTTCTTAGAACAGATAGCTCTTAGTCTTTAACAAAGCTTGGTAATCTTCAGCAGAGATGCTGTGCTGGCGTTCTGCAGGCAGGAGAGGAGACAGAGTCAGAGTAAGTGGATCCGTGATAGAATGCGCATGCTT
>CAUYQV010159122.1:0-25064 GCA_963574575.1 Galagoides demidoff | reverse complement strand
CTTTGAGCCACAGGCACTGCCCAAGTTTCAGATTTTAATAGGAAATATAAAGCACTTGAAAGGGCCAGATTAGCTCCATTTTGCTGTTTACTACACAAGCCCCACTCCTAGCTGTTTACTACACAAGCCCCATTCCTAGCTGTTTACTGCATAAACTCCATTCCTAGCCCTTCCGTCCCAACCTCTGCCAGTAAAACCTGCAGAGCCACTCCCTGCTGCCTTCCTCCACCCCTCACCTGTACCAATCCAAATCCTCCTTTACTAATGAAATCACCAACCACCAATCAAAAGTGTACTCATATCCGACCCTACCCCTACCCCTTTTGCTTTCTGTACCCCATAAAAACTTCCTTCACCCCCGGTTCAAGGCTCTCGACCTAGGCTTGCATGCTAGGAGAGTCCAAACCTGGGTCTGAATAAATCTCACCTCTTGTTTTTTGCATTGAAGTGTGTCTTGGACTGTCTGTTGGGATTCACTTGGGAGAATTTTCAGGCACAACACACTCAAGAAAATAAACTCCTGGGCAGCACCTGTGGCTCAAGGAGTAAGGAACCTGCCCCATATGCTGGAAGTGGCGGGTTCAAATCCAGCCCCGGCCAAAAACTGCAACAACAACAAAAAAAAAAGAAAGAAAGAAAATAAACTCCTTCGGGCGGCGCCTGTGGATCAAAAGGGTAGGGCTCCGACCCCATATACCAGGTTCAAGCCCAGCCCCAGCCAAAAAAAAGAAGAAAATAAACTCCCGCAAAGTTTAAAAAAACTATAAAACACAGGATGTGTGTTTTTATTATTAAGAAGTGCTGGCTCAGTGCCTGTGGCTCAATTGGCTACGGCACCAGCCACATACACCTAAGGTGGCAGGTTCAAATCCCCAGCCCGGGCCCGCCAAACAACAATGACGGCTGCAACCAAAAAATGGCCGGGCGTTGTGGCGGGCGCCTGTGGTCCCAGCTACTTGGGAGGTGGAGGCAGGAGACTCGCTTGAGCCTAGGAGTTGGAGGTTGCTATGAGCTGTGATGCCACTGCACTCTACCCAGGGGGATAGCTTGAGGCTCCGTCTCAAAAAAAGAAAAAAAAAAGAAGTGCTGATGATGGTTTGGCACCTGTAGCTCAAGCTGGCAGGTTCGAATCTGGGCCTGCCAAACAACAATGACAACTACAACCAAAAAATAGCCAGGTGTTGTGGTGGGCGCCTATAGTCCCAGCTACTTGGGAGGCTGAGGCAAGAGAATTGCTTAAGACCAAGAGTTTGAGGTTGCTGTGAGCTGTGATGCAACGGCACTCTACCCAGTGCGACAACTTGAGACTCTGTCTGAAAAGAAAAAAAAAAGCTGATGACTATAATTAGCATGATAAATTGAGTTGAGAGTAAATGAGAACCAGAATAATAAATAAAATTGTCTGTAAACATTTAGAAATCAGCATCCTCCTGGGTACGGTTTGTAAAAGAACCCAGTGGATAAGTGAAGAGGGGAACAGCTCCTGGCTCCGAGGGGGTGAGAAATTTTCACTGTTTCATGGCCAAGGAAGGTCCCCAGCTGACCACCCTGGAAAGGTCTGCAGTTACAGGGAGAGACTGCCTCCGTCTCCTCCCCACTCTTCTTTGTCCTTGAAAGTTAACTTTGATTCTCCCAAAGTTGATTAGAGGAGCCTTCCAGGTCCTCAGGGATCCCTGGCCAGGTAAGCTCCACAGCCAAACAGCAGCCTTCCTAGTACCAAAGTCTCTAGAGCTCTCCATAGGTCTCCCGTTCACGCCTTCCCTCTCCAAGCTGGCAGGGACCCCCAGGGACCAGTCTGCCACCTCCCAAAAGAATCCTGCCAAGTTCTCCACTTGGCTCTCCCCCTTTTCCATGACTGAGTTTAAATAATTTTCTTAGTCCTTGTAGTTTTAAAGATAAGAACACAGGTTTTTTGTTTGCTCTCCATCAGGAAATGAACGCAAACACAGGGGAGCCGGTAAGTGACAACTCCTCCCCTCCCAAACCTTGCTGGGGAGAGCCTCTCTAGCAACGTGCAGATGCTTACAACTTTTTTCTTTTTTTTCTTTTGAGAGACAGATTCTCACTTTTTCACCCTGAGTAGAGTACCATGGCATCACAGCTCACAGCAACCTCAGACTCCTGGGCTCAAGTGAGCCTCCTGCCTCAGCCTCCCGAGTAGTTGGGACCACAGGCGCCGGCCACAACGCTCAGCCCAGATGCTTACATCTTAAGGTCGGATCACACCCAACAACCATTGCCCTCTGGAGCCTCCTCACTGGCAGAATGTGCCTGTTTCATCGGTCTTCTCTCCCACTCAGGAGTTCTTAGAGTATTTCTTAGATACTTAAATACTCCTTAGAGTATTTCTTCAAAATTAGTCCAATCTCGATCTAATTAGTCCCCAAAGAGATGTAGATAAAATGAGATATCACTTTTGTTCTATCTAGAGGGCAAAAAAAAATTAAAAGAAAAAAGTAAAAGTAAAGCCAGAACGAAAGCACAGGTGGTGAGAATAAGATGGAGTCTGTCAGGCCAAGGCAGACAAGACGCAGCTGGTGCGGTGGGTTTAGGTCCTACCTGACCTTCACCTGCCCTGTCTTGCTGTTTTGCACATTTAGCTCCCACCCAGAAGATATCTATCTTGAGTAGTTTCGGTGGATTGACTAAGGAAATTAAATTTGAATTGAAATGTTGTTTTGGGTCATGAGTTACACTGATTATTGTTTACTATGGGGCCTAGGTTCTGTCGATTTTTGTTTATGATAAGGGTTAACATAATCTTCACTTTAAACTTAAATGTTTACAACTGTAATGTAGGAAATGGAAAATCAGGACAGTCTTGGAGAGGCTATTCTCGCTGTTCTCCAGAATCCCGGCCTTCTGACAAGTTTGGTGGACCTATTCCCAGCTCTGCGTATGGGCTGACAGTGACAGGGAACCCGACCCTGTTCCTCCAGTAACAAGATAACAACCCAGTTTTACCTGGTTTGGGCCAGCGTGCTGGGAAGCTGACTCACTTTTGTGCTGCTGGAGGGGGTCTGAATGTGCATATCCTTCAACTCAATAATCCCATTTCTAGGAAAATATCCTGAGGAAATAATCAAGAGATGCAGTCAAGGATTTATGAACAAAAGATATTCATTGCAGAGCCGTAATTAAGGAAAAACTGGAAAGGACTTAGGTACCTCCCAGGTGGGGCTGGGCTCCAGAAACTCTTAAGTATCTCTGTGTCTGTGATGGAAAGGGGAGCGCCCTGACAGGCAGTCACCTATGTGACAAGTCCGTGGTATGTAAGTACCTACTCTGCATTAGGCCATGGGCTGGGTAAACAAAACACGTAAGTTTCCAGACACCCTGGAAGGTACAGTCACATAAAACTTCATATTGGCTTTGTGCCCGTAGCTCAGTGGTTAGGGTGCTGGTCAATACACTGGGGCTGGCAGGTTTGAATCCAGCCTGGGCCTGCTAAACAACAATGACGACTACAACAAAAAAACAGCTGGGGCTAAGGGCCTGTGGCTCAAGGGGCTAAGGCGCCAGCCACATACACCTAAGCTGGTGGGTTCGAATTCAGCCCAGGCCACCAAATAACAATGACAGCTGCAACCGAAAAATAACCAGACGTTATGGTGGGCACCTGTAGTCCCAGCTACTTTGGACACTGAGGCAAGAGAATTGCGTAAGGCCAGGAGTTGGAGGTTGCTGTGAGTGAGCTGTGACGCTATAGTACTCTACAGAGGGCAATAAAGTGAAACTCTGTCTCTTTATAAAAAAAAAAAAAATTGAGGTCTGTTTTACTATTTCTTTTTCTTTTTTCTTTTTTTTTTTTTTGAGACGGAGCCTCAAGCTATCCCCCTGGGTAGGCATCACAGCTCATAGCAACCTCCAACTCCTGGGCTCAAGCGAGTCTCCTGCCTCAGCCTCCCAAGTAGCTGGGACCACAGGCGCCCGCCACAATGCCCGGCCATTTTTTGGTTGCAGTCATCGTTGTTTGGCAGGCCGGGCTGGGGATTCGAACCCGCCACCTTAGGTGTACGTGGCTGGCGCCTTAGCCGACTGAGCCACAGGCGCAGAGCCATAACTTTCTAATCTAGAGTAACTGCTAAGTAAACACAAAGATGTACTCAGAAGCAAAAAGGGTCGGGTCCCCAAAACAGTCGCTAGAGAAAATGAAAGTTCTTCAGAAACTGGGAAAATACGTGTTAATTTGAAGTCTGAGACCACATAGCTCACTATGTTCTATAATTGTCTAATGTCCTTTAGGAACTTGTGGCTAATTACCAAAAAAAAAAAAAAAAAAAGCTCCAGAGCAATCTTAATTTGTTTCCTGTTTAAATAGCACAATCTATTAGGTTTCAACATCTCTAACTTGAAAGAATTTTCTTTCTTTTTCCTGAAAAAAAGTCCTACTCTTTACCATAAAAAATGACAAGTACAAGGTCAAATTCGAAGGTAATCTAATGACATGTCTGACTGTTCTATCTAAATGAAATAAAACAGATGCAGTCTATTTTATAAAGGACCTAACAGAATAAACCTAGTAAGCAGGAAACGATTTCATTTAGCTTAGTTGATTTGGCCTCGCTTTCAATGGTGACCAGCAGGCCTTGGTGTGTGGCAAGGTGGCACGGAACCGGTTTTATTTGCCAACCTCCGTGATGCCCTCTCTTCCAGGGTTTTTATACTGTGCTCCAATATATCCTCAAGGTTTCTTTTTCCTCCCCTAGTTAGTCACGTGGTAACATATCTACCCTCAACACCAGAGGAACATGCTGTTATTCACCATGATTTTCTCTACAACAAACCAGAAGCCTGCATTGTCTTCATCCTGGGACCCTGTGCTTTTGTGACCATGCCTTACAAAAGCATATACTACCAAGCTAAAGACAAATTAAAATGACGTGCTAGGTACTGTATATACTAATGTTAAAAAGCCTTGGACCAATCTGACACAAACAGTGGTTGCTAAGTGATCAATGGCCATTATGAAATAGAGCTATTGCTAGAACTCTCAGAGTTATAGCTTCTCATAGAAGCACGCTGCAATGCATTTTTCTACCAGCAGAAGTTTAGTAATATGTACCGCACTCTGCACATGGGACAGGCCTCAGTTCTCTCTCCTCTCTACTATCCTTGATGCTGTTTTTCTACCCTTTGTTGATTAATAGTCAGCCTGTGTTGCATGAGGACAACTGGGACCGACATTTCGTCATTGCTTTGTGGAACGGGCAGGCAATGTGTCACACATATCAGACCATCGTGGCTGTTTTTGAATTGGTTTTAATATCGCCTTAACTTTAATGGAAGTTGGTCTTCAGTTTTTGAATCAGCGTTAGGCAGTATTGCTTATGATTTCAGATCCTGCAGAAAGTTCCTATTCTCCTGAAACTGACGGTGTTGGCAGAGTTGCTCATGGGATGTTGTATGTTAAAGCACTTGGACTTGTAAAGCAATATACCCATGTTAATGGTTATCATTATTGCTTTTGAAATCTATCTCAAATCGTGTAGAGTATTTTGTTTACTTATATTTGTTTAAAATAATTCAAGATCACAGACCAGCAGACCAGCCAAGTACTTCTGTTATAATATTTTAGAAAAAGAAAATAAGAAAATTTTTTATGTATAAATGTTGAATCATCCAAATGTCATTTTTTGTTTTCTGGATAATTTATATATAATACTTATTCAATCCTTTCAATAATTGTGTGAGCAAAGTCCGGTTATTGTCCTCTTTCACAGAAGAGTAGACTACAGGAGGTTAGAGACCCGAGGTGACTTGGCCTACATCGTGTGACTAAATAGCCATGTAAACTCAAAGCCTCAGTCTTAGCTACCATTTTTCCAAAGGTATTTGTCTACCAAACTGTCCTACACCTGGCACTCTGGTTTCGTAGTTTGCAGTTTCTACACTGAGATGAGTAGTGTGACTTTCTATTTATAGTAGAATCTCCGCAGGTGACAACCTCCTTACATTGGCCACCTCCTTGAGTTGACCTAATTTTCATAGATCAGACATACACCACATGTACATATCAGTACAGTAGACCTAGGTCCTTATGTTGACCACTTCTTTCTGTTGACCAGTTTGTGACAGTCCCTTGGGTGGTCAGCTTACAGAGGTTTTACTATATTTTTCCTGGGACTAGGGATGGCTTCTTGAGATGACAGACTAGTGTCTTTCTTCAAGTGAGAAAAATTCTCAGCCCTTTTCAAATAACGTCTGTGTCTAATGCTCTCTCAACTCTGGGACTCCAAATTACACTGGAATCCTTCATTCCATGCTCAAAATCTTTACCTTTAGGTCCATATTTTCCATCCTTTAATTTATCCATACTTTATTCCAAATACTTTTTTACCTGCCATCTTCAATGTTTCAGGTCTTATTAAATCTGTCCAGTGGATTTTGATTTTTGAAGTTTTCCTTTCTGAAAATTTTTAAGGCGATACCTTTTCAAATCATCTATGTCACTTTTTATAGTTTCTATTTTTGCATCTATTTTCAAATTTGTCTCTTAATGCCTTAACTTTGGCAAGAATAATTTCAGACCCTCTGACTAATAACTCTACTATTTGAAGTCTATAGGTCTGTTCCTTTTTTTTTTTTTAAGACAGAATATCCTTCTGCTGCTCTGGGTACAGCGCTACGGCATCATAGCTCACAGCAACCTCAAACTCTTGAGCTTGAGCAATCCTCTTGCCTCAGCCTCCCAAGTAGCAAGTAGCTGTGACTACAGGTGCATGCCACCACGCCCAGCTAGTTTTTCTATTTTACTAGAGACAAGGGTCTCTCTCTTGTTCAGGCTGGTCTTGAACTCCTGAGTTTAAGCAATCCACTTGGCTTGATCTCCCAGAGTACTAGGATTGCAGACATGAGCCACCATGCCTGTCCCTCATATCTGATGTTTCTCCTGGTATACACACACAATGCTTTCTTTCCTCATATAATTTAATCATGAAGATGCCTTGAGGCCTAGCATGGAGGTGGCTTCTTCCAAAAAGAATATATGTTAATTTCTGCTAGACATTTAGAGGCACTAATTATCTGGAACCTTTTCAAATCAAGTTCATAGATTAAAGATTCCCCAAACAATACCTAATGAAGGCCACAAACTGGTAAAAATATTAGTCACCATTTCTCTGGGATAACTTTTTTGTTTTAACTTGTCTCTTTCTCAGATGTGCCAAACTGCTATGGTCTGAATGTTTGTCTATCTAACCCTCCTCAAAATACATGTGTTGAAATTCTAAACCCAAGGTGATGGTATTAGGTGCTGGAGCCTTGGGAAACGATTGGGTCGTTGCCCCTGCCTAATGGGATTAGTGCCATTATTAGGGCCAAATGAGGAGCTCATTTGCTCCTTCTACCATGAGAGGTTACAGGAACTAGACCTTCAATAGACAACCAACCTGCTGGTGCCTTGATCTTAGACTTCCAAGCCTCCAGAACTGCAAGATATAAATTTCTGTTGGTTCTAAGGCATTATTCTGTGGTATTTTCTTATGGTATCCCACACAAACTCAGGATGATTCTCAGGGCAATCCCCTGGAAACAGAAGATAGAAAGGTAGAGAGGTAGTTTCTGCTGGTTCCATTGTCTTTATATTTTATCTTATTTTTTTATTTCATTTTACATTTTATTTTTTATTTCTTATTTTATTTATTTATAGAGACAGGATCTTCCTCTGATACCCAGGCTGGAATGCAGTGGCATGATCATAACTCATGGTAGCACTGAACTCCTGGGTTTGCACATTCCTCCTACCATAGCCTCCCAAGTAGCTGGAATTACAGGTGCATCCTGTCATGCCCTGCTAATTTTTTTTTTTAATTTTTTGTAGAGATAGGGCCTCACTATGTTGCCCAGGCTAATCTCGAACTCCTGGCCTCAAGTGATCCTCCTGCCTTGCCTGCCAATTCCTTATCTTTGAGAATTAGAACGTTTGGGGCTCCAGCTCAATGTAGGTATGATGCCCTTTTATACTCCTTTACTGGAAGACCCCCCAAGAGTCTGCTAAAACTATAGCTCTAATTTGATCAAATGGAAAAGTATTCTTGGACAAATGCAACTCAAATACTCCAAATTCAACTTGCTTCTCTGGATCCCTGCCTTGATTCTGTCCTATAGACCTTATTATCTTGTCACCTCTCAGACGTTTTTAAGAAAAACTTCTTAATATAGCATTTGTAGTTGTTTGCAGCAAGAAAATTTCTCTGAGTCATGTAACCTTTATTGAAACATTCAATATTCAATAACGTAGCTATTATTGAAAAGAGAGGATGTGTAAACAACCGGGGGCAAGGTCTCCTTCTAAATAGAGATTACATTCTAGTCAGAGAATCACATCAAAAAGAAAAAGTGAGTAAAAAGACAAAGTGATTTTGAGTGATGATAAGAACTAGGGAGAAAACAGACAAGGAGCTGAGAGAGATGTTAATGGAGGGATGCAGAGAAGGGGAAATATTGCAAAATAGCTTTCAATTTTTCCTAAATTTCAAAGAAATAAAAAAAAACACAATAAAATAAGAAGGAATTTATGACTATATAGAAGTTAAATTTAAATTAAGTGCCTTAGGCAAAAATGGTAAAGGTATTACCGAAAGAGGCCTGGAATGGGAATAGGGTTGTAAGCATTGGTCCCATGTGTCATTTATTTACCCAAATACTCTTGGGAAAGTCATCTTACCTATTCAATATAGTTCAACTGCTAATTAACTGCACATTGTTAGTTATCTATAAATTCAAGGCACTCTGTTAGGCACTGGGTGGGAGTGGTCAGAGGGATGAGCAAGGCATTATTTTTGTACTTCCTGCAATATGGAGCTAATACAAGGCTAAAAAGAAAGTACACGTACAAAATGAACTTCACATCTGCTCATCTGACTTTTCATCTCAACTCTACAGCTTGTTTGATCTTGCATAAACCTCTCAACCAAACGATCTGATAATACAGGTTGAAGTAGTGGTTTTCCCACTGGACTCGAAGTAGTGGTTTTCCCACTGGACTCTCAGGACCATTAAATGTTTTACAGATTACCCATCCCCTCCCGCCCACCCCTGAGCCTACTTTAGGTTACCCACAAGTAAGGGAGATGGGGAGTCCTGAAGCTTCATTCCAAAATCAACCAGAAGAGTTCTGCTTTTATCCATTCTAATACTGGGCTTTCTTGTAATATTTCATGAGTGAAAAATGGCACAGCTAGCAATCATGTGAATCACTCTGATTGGTTGGTTGGAAAACATAAAAGAGTTTTGAAAAATATATAAGACCAATGTCACTCTGTTGACCAAAGAAATCTGGAGGCACTGTAGAATTATTGCAAATGATTTGTGCACAGAAGCATGTGCCAAGCATTAGCTGTTGGTAGACTATATCGGTCTTGAGGTCAAGAAATACATACACACATATACCTATGTGTGTGTACACAAAGAGAGATGGGAGAGTATGAAATCCCTCTGTAGACATGCAATTTGGATTTTAAGTACAATCAATTCCTATTCATCAGAAGAGAACTCAAATAGCATAATAGACAATAACATGAACAGTAAATGCCCCCCATCACACTCACTTCAATTTATTGTATATGCTTACAGAACTTCTCCATACCTAACCCAACAGACACGTGTAGCTTTTCGTACACAAAGGGAGTTATACTGTGGGGTTCACGCTGCCATGTGATGTTCTCTCTTCACATATCTCAGACGTGTTTCTACATCACTACATCTTGATCCACCATCTTCTTTTTACAGTACTGCAAAGTATTTCACTACATGAATGTAGCATAATTTATTTTACCAATCTATGGATGGCCATTTATTATGTCTTCATAACCCATTTTCAATTGTTTTGCTATTACAAAGATGCTGGCACCAACACCCTCGATGGCACCAGTTTTGAATATTTGTGGAAGCTGCTTTGGCCGCTCCATGTCATGCATCTTCTCAAACAGGAGATCACTGAAGTACAAACGCTCATGGAAATTTTTGACACTTAAAAGAGATCCTCACGCTAAAACCACATAGTATTTAAAAACAGCACATCGTACCCCATAAATGCATTGATGTATACATGATCTATGTGTTTAAGACTTAATTTAAAAAAAAGAAAATATCAGGGAGAAGAAGATAAAATATAAAACCGTATGTGAACGACTAAGTTCAGAATTCATTTTAAGCTTTAGTTTATCACGTGCTGTTTGAAGTAGAACAGGCAATCAGGTTTGTTAACAAATGAGATCATGAGCGCCCTTCTCTGGAACTCACCTAAATTGATTCACTGATGCAGTAAACTCATCTTTGGAAGGCTTATTCTGTGCTTGGGACTGTTGAGTGAGGAACGCGAGGTGGTTCTCTGCCCGCAGCACCAAGGCTGGGGATTGCCATGCTAACACCAGTTGCCCCACAATATAGCGAGTGCTAGCAGAGCAGAGCTGCCCTGCGATTTTACAGCTTTAATGTAAGCACCAAAAAAGGTGAAGAAGAGCTTCCCTGCTACCATCCAGTGCACGGAGTCATTCTCTAGGCATTTCCAGTAACTGTTTTCAGCAGAAGAAATAAAAATAGAGAATTTAGCAAATAAGCTTCAGTTTCCATGTACCTTGCAATGATTGCCTATTGTGGCTCACGTATATTTCCCTCTAAAATAAGGGATTTATTTTTCTGCTCTTACCTCTCTAGCAAGTCCTCCGCTCCTCTGTTCATCTTTATGTGCCCTTGGAATGCAGCAAGGTTTATCCTTGCAGATGTCTGCGATGGTAAATTCAGACTAACACCTGACAGTTTAGCCGCTTACACCTCACTCTCTCTGCAAACCTGAGCCCCGCTGAATGCTGCCGGCTGTCTTTTCTCGGCTCTGCCTATCTGCTTTCCTTTCCTGGAAAAGAGAAATACAAACTATCTAGGAGCAAGCATTTTACTATGAACAATGACATTTTGAAATGCAGCTCAAATACTAAAACTATTAATTGCTACCCTTTGTTAAAATCCTTACCATTGTGCTAAGGACTTTACTTACTGCACTATGTGATTTGTGAATATGGTGGTATTTAACTTCTATAGCAAGCATTATTTCCAGTTAGCTCGTGAAGCATAGGTAACTCACAGAGGCACACAACTGGCAACTGAAGAGCTCAAGTCAAGGCCAGATCAAATTCCACTGTCCATGCTGCCAACCATGACACTGCACTCCTTCCATAAGGAAAGGCTATTTTCAACTACAGATGGTATTGCTATCCTGAACCACGTGCAAAGGAATGGAATGCATGCTTCTCTCATCCTTCATCCTGCTCAACCTCGCCGAAAAAAAGGAGGGAACGTTTTCTGGGCTTAAGAAGAGATCTCCTACCTGGACACAATGAATAAAAACTTAAAAACAAAATAAAGTTTATTTCTGGAGGAAGTTTCTGAATATATTTGAGATATTTAAGTTTCATGCCTGCTGCCTCGGGGTCTTTATGTATACTAAGTCTCATCTATTTTTACCAATTTTTGCTAAATTTATGCTAGAGGAGCCAGCTAGTGCTAGCAAAGAAGACAGCTTGACAGACAGAGCCCCAAGGAAGCAAAGGAAATTTATCTATATTAGAGTAGTATTAGTCTAATCCCACATCCCAGAATGCCACACTTGGATTAAGCAATCTCCATTAGATAAGCAGGATATAAATTAGCAATGGAAGACTTGGGCCAGCCTCCCTGCTGGAAGCATATTATTGAGGGACCATGCACAATAGTATTAGGGAGATACGGGTTTGATTATGATCTTGAAATCCAATGGGAAATTGGAGGCCAACTGGCACAGTTTCTTTTCATTAGTTCAGTGTCTTTTTTTACATAGAGTAGTGCGGGTCAAACTATACGTTTCATACCCTCATCTGGTAAAGGCCATTGTCAATCACTAAGTTACAAAATCTTTTGCAAAATCTTACTCTGATATCATCCATCTTGTTTTATTGATTCGATGTTTTTCTGAAAAATATACAAGTATACCTTTTTGTGTTCCCTCCAACTGAATCACACAGCTTTCCTCTTTTATTGTTTGCACACACCTTTTGGATTGTCTGATAGAAATCTGAACACAGGAGGGTGAATTTCAACAGTGTTGATGTTTCTACGTAGTTCTAAGTCCTAGCTGGTTGTCCCATCCTCTCCAATGGCTGGCCCACATTTCAAAGGAAAAACGAAAGAAAGGAAATATGACTAGTTCCCTACTCTCTCTCATTACAGAGGAGATAAATTAGATGGTAAAAATTCCATTAGCAATTACATGTTGTACACATCAGAAATTCTCAGCAAGCAATATTTCAACATCCCCTGTTGCCTTTATCATTTTGGAGGGGAAGCGCTTGGTGATTACTGAGTGGTTATGCAAAAGATTCAGATAAAACACAAAACTCCATGCTCCGGAAAGAAAGTGAAAACACCCCACATGTGTAGAATTTCATCAGGGGCGTTCAAGAACATTTATAAAGTAAGCATCAATTATTTCCTAGGTCAGGCCCTGGATGCTGACCAGCTCCTCTGACTATGCACACTAATGAAGCCTATGCCAGCTTACTTTTTGGTAAGAAAAGAAGATTCTAGAAGCTGCCCTACCTTTTTAATAACTTGAACATCCTTGTCTATTTTAATTTAGCAATGCGGAAGAAACACCAAGGAGAGCCACATGTGAATCAAAGGTAGGAAGACATTTTCACACCAGTATACAACCACCCAGCCAAAATTTAATGCAGAGGTGTGATAGGTCAGACAAATTCATGAGAGTAACAAACGAGGAATCCAGCCCACCTAATAACTATACATTAAACAACCAATTAATAACCAAATACCTACTATGCTAATAACCATCATCCTGCCTTTTCTTTCTATTTTTCTCTCAGAGGGAGAGTAGCTTATTATTTTTCTGAATATGAACATAATCCAAAATCACCACAGAATTTACTAGTACACTTGGAGATAATCAAGGAAAAGGATATCACCCTAGCATTTTTCAGGGAAGAATACAAAACTTTTTCCATCTTTCCAGATTGTTGCTATATAATAAATACATAGATGTCTCTATTTTTTATTCTAAAGTTGGAATTACACCAGATTTTTGGTTTCCTGTCTTTTTAATGCAAATTGTGAGTAGCTCTACACTGGTCTACTATGAAATAAAATGGTTCCCTCTGATTTCTCATTACGGATTTAATGCTTATTTAATGAATTTGGACTGATTAATCAATATTTTATTGATTGACTTTTAGATGGTCCCTACTTCTTTGGTATTTTTATTCTTATTGCTTTTAATTGGAACATAATAATTTAGCTTATCTATGCAATACAGTGTGATATTTCAGTGCACATACAAGGCGGAATGATACAATCGGGGGCTTAGCATACCTATCACCTCGAACATTTGTTACTGGGAACATCTAAAATCTACTATTGTAGCTTTTTGAAAATATATAAGAAATTCTTAATTATAGTCACCATATGGTGCTATAAAACAGGAGGACGTATTATTTCTTTCTAAGCTGTAATTTTGCATCCATTTGCCAAGATATGGCTGCCACCTCTTCCCTTCCCATCCTCTATTCTCAATCTTCAAGAGCTCAACTTTTTTGGCTTCCAGATATAAGTGAGATATACAATAACTGTCTTTCTCTTCCTGCCTTATTTCATTTAGCAAAGTATCTTCTGAGCTCACACACATCACCACAGATGACAAGATTTCATTCGTTTATGCCTAAATAGGGCCTGCGTGTATGCACGTGTGCACAGTAAACATATTTTTTTTAATCCATCCACCTGCTGCTGGATGTGTCTTGATTCTGCATATCTTGGCTATCACAAATAGTGCTGCAACAAACATAGGGGTGCAGAGATCTCTTCTACATACTGATCACCTTTCTGTGAATATATACCCAATAGTAGGGTGGCTGGATCATATGGCGTTTCTGTTTTCAGTTTTCTGAGGGACCTCTGTACTGTTTTCCATAAAGACTGTACTAATTTACATTCCCACCCAATAGTGTATAAGAGTTCCCCTTTCTCCACATCCTCACGAGCATTTGTTATTTTTCGTTTGTGTGATAATGGCCATTCTCACTGGGGTGAGGTAATATCTCAGTATCTCATTGAACTTTTGATTGCATTTCCCTGATTATTAGTGATCCCCAGCATTTTTTCATATACCTGCTGGCCATTTGTGTGTCTTCTTTTGAGAAATATCTATTCAGCTCACTTTTAAATTAGATTTTTTTTTCTGTTGTCTGAGATACTTGTATATTCTGGCTGTTAATCCCTTGTCAGAAAACTCGCTGGCCAATATTTTCTCCCATTTTGTAGGTTGTCTCTTCTTTGTTTTCTTTGCTATGTAAAGGTTTACAGTTTGACCTAATCTCATTTGTCTTTTTGTGTTTGTGTTACCTCTGCTCTTCAGAGCATTTCCATAAAATCTTTGTTCAGGCCAATGTGCTAAAGTGTTTCTCCTATGTTTTCTCCTAGTAGTTTCAGGGCATACATTTATGTCTTTGATCCAAGTTGAGTCAATTTTTATATGGTGAAAGATACCAGGTCCATTTTCATTCTGAATATAGATATTAAGTTTTCTTAATACCATTTATTGAAGGGACTATCCTTTTCCCTAGTGAATACTCTTGACACCTTTGTTAAAAATCAGTTGGCTATAAATATGTGAATTTATTTCTGGGTTCTCTATTCTGTTCCATTGGTCTACATGTCTTGTTTTTTGCCAGTACCATGTTGTTTTGGTTACTATAGTTTTGTAGTACATTTTAAAGTCAGATGGTGTAACATGCTTCATTTTGGTGATCTGATGTATTATAACTAGTGATTTGCATATGCTAAACTATCCTTGCATCCCTGGGATATATCCCTCTTAGCCATGGTAATTTTTTTAATGTGCTATAGGATTTGGTTTGCTAGTTTTGGGGGTTTTTTAATTTTTTGAAGATTTTGTATCTATGTTCATTAGAGGTATTAGCCTGTCATTTTTGTTTACTGTTACATATTTGTTTGGTATGGTGTGAAGGTGTAGGTGAGGACTGCTAGGATTCTCTTGCTTACTTTCTCCCTGTGGGGAGAAGTTCCTGTTGGTTCCCAGCTGATCCCAGCTGGGGGATTAGGCAGTGGAGGCCAGTTGTTCCACTGCGCTCTCTGTGTGGCCATCCTGAGCTTCTGTGGGCACTGTGATTTCCATTACTCCTTTGATGAACTCCAGCATTTGCCTTTAGTTATTTTTGTTAATGGGTAGCTGTTTGTCGCCTTGACTGTCTTTGTCTGGGTGACAAGTGCTAGAAGCCTCTGGTTGGCCATCTTGCCCTGTTCTGCTCATTTCGACACTGTTTATAAAATATGAGTGCTTAATTTCTAAGGAAGTTTGTCAACCAACTTAAGAAATGTCTTGGGCGGCGCCTATGGCTCAGGGAGTAGGGCACCGGCCCCATATACTGGAGGTGGTGGGTTCAAGCCCGGTCCCGGCCAAAAGCTGAAAAAAAAAAGAAATGTCTTATTTGTCCATGAAGCAATTAAGTGGTGTCATATTTAACCACCTACTTGACCTCACTGTGCATTAAAGGATTGTCTTTTGGGGGGAACAAAACCCACACAATTATATCCCATTTTAGACTTTACACTGTAAAATACAATCAACTTAAATATATGTCATGCATAAATACCTAGAAACATTTTCCCCTTAAAAATAATCATTTGTTCATCCATAGAGAAAAAAAAATTAATGATCATCAGGCTTTCCCTATAAAGAACCAAAAGTAGTAATTATTTCTTTTGCAATTCCCTGAGACACAAGCTAACCAGATGTGACTTGGCAAGGAACAATTTAATTGATGACACACTTTCCTTTTAAACAGGTAGCCAAATTAGTACATCTTTCTTCTTTCTCGAGCACCAATGAAATCTCATCCCTTTGCTTAACTAAACGAGAAGGTGACCATCTCCCTGCGTCTAGGGATTCTGACAGGACCCTTGCTGGTTTGCTTAGCCCAGTGACCTTCCCATTGAGTATGACACACACACAGATGACACCATGTCTGGGAAATTGAGGTCAGGAGGGAATATGCAACTTCTGTCTGCCAGGCTCCCTGGTATATTATTTCACCTGCTGGGTACAGAAACTTCTCTCCAGAGTTCAACAAAGAAAGTGCTTCCTTGATTAATCACATGTGAGTTCCTGCACCCAGGGGTCACTAGGTGATGATTCTTTGATACATACCAAGAGAATCCACCCTATAAGGGTGATATTACTGCTGCCATTAACCCTCCTCATATACATTATTCCAACCTATATGTTTTAACCACAGCCAACTTGTTTTAATAAGATTACAGAAGGAGACTCAGCTCAAAACTGAAAAAAAAAAAAAAACCTATGAAAAACAACAAAATGCTTCTTGAATGCCCTACCCCACTCTCAGACAAAAATAACAGGTTTTTCTTCTTAAGTTGGTCCTGTTTGTTCTATGTTCTTCAATTTTCTTTGTATTATCTTCTGTTCACATTTTCTACTTGAAACAACTGTGAAACAGCCCTGTCCACAGAGCATTCCTGTTCTCACCGCTTCCGACATGCAGCTCACAGGCACCAGTCTTTATTTAAACTCACCGCCATCGCCCCTGGACAGCAGAGTTTCATTTATCCATTTTGCAAACACTGAATGAGCAACTCTCTCATTTCATGCCGGACACCATTCTAAGCGCCAGAGACAGAAGGAGGAGCAAACAGAAATCATTCTTAACCTCTGTGGAGCTTTCAGTGGAGTGGAGGAGACACTCAGTGTTCAAACAATCATTCTTTTATATATGTTATAACAATTGTGACAAGTGCAAGGCAGCAAGTTTTGCTCAGTTGAAGGAAGATCTAACCAACAAGTTTGATCATCTCAGAAGAATCTGGGAAGGTGTCCTTGATGAGACGACCTTGGTAACAAGCAAATGAATCCCAGAATAGCAACAATAAAAAATAAAGTACCTGCTGAAATTTGCATAACACGTTTCCTTTAATGATGATACCTCTAGGGGTACCATATCAAAAGTAGTGTTATCAAAGAATTCAAGAAGCAGGTACTCTTGGAAAGGAAAAATAGTTTTAAAATGTGCAGGAAAATGCACATTTCCATTCCTTCTGCAGTGTGTTTCTGGATTTTGTCAGCTTATCAACCACTCTTTCCTAAAATGACAGAGAGAGCCAGTGGTAGTCTGTGAAGTCAGTGTCTTTGATTTTCATCAGAAGATCTGATCGCGTTTCCTACTTGGTAGGTAAATGTTTATGAGAGACCTCATGCACGATGAGCTCAGTCACACACAGCACGGGGAAGCTGTGACCCTGGAAAGAGACATGGGGAACACCAGTCCCCTTGTCACCATCTACTAGCTGTGTGATCTTAGGCAAGTTACATCAAGCTTGAAGCCTCTGTTATCTGTGCTTTCACAGGAAAGTAATGGTTTTTATTGTAGATAGTTCTTGTGAAAGTTAAATGAGAATATTTTGTAATAAACACTTGTACTGAGTATGTTCTAGACACTGCTTCAAGAGATTTCCAGTATTTAGGCCAGGCACCATGGTTTATGCCTATAATCCTAGGACTCTGGAAGGTTGAGGTAGGTGGATGGCTTGAGCTAAGGAGTTTGAGACGGGCCTAACAGAAGTGATGCCCCATCTCTAAAAGAAAAACAGAAACCAGCCAGGCGTGTGGTGGGCCCCTGTAGTCCCAGCTACTCAGGAGGCTGAGGCAAGAGGATCTACTGAGTTTGAGGTTGCTGTGAGCCATAACACTATGGCACTCTACTGAGGCCAATGAAGTAAGACTCTTGTCTCAAAAAAAAAAAAATTAATTCCAGTATTTCATCAATGAATCCTCATAATAAACCGTGAGGAAAGTTTTTATGATGAGTTTTTACCACATTTTATGTATGAGGAGACAGAGGTCTAAAGAAGCTAACTTACCATCAAATAATAAGAGGCAAATTTCAGATTCAAACCCAGAACTGAGACTCTCAGCCTCTTCACTCAGAGGCTTTGAATACACATAAAGCACTGACCGAAAAAATACCTGGTAGGTTGCATGATTTAAAATTGGTAAATACTGAACAGCTACGTGCGTATCTATATTCTGATCAGCAGTCCTTCCAGGTTCCCTGAGACTCTGCTGCTCTCCATGTAGAGGGTTAGTTAGATCTCTTCTCCCTTCCTCTCAGGTCTTTCTCTTCCATCCAAATCACCATTCTCCATTTCGCTGAGTGCCTTCTCCTTCATTCTATCCAACAGTCAGACATGTGGTACCCCCTCATTTTTAGTTTAACTATAATACTAGAGAAATCAAGGTTACTATAGAATACACAGACTTTGTGGTATCTGAATTCAATGTGAACATGGCCGTTAGCAAAGATTCAAAATGCCACGCTCACACTCTGAGACAATTTTTCAGACATTCCTCGGTAGTCTTGAGGTTCCCAATACGTGGATGAATCTTTCATTGTCTTCTCAACGCAGAAATTGCCTTGTTAGTTTATGACACATAGTATATAAGTTGCCCTAAATTTGATGTTGATTCCATAACCAGCTTTCTTAGGCATGTGTGTTTTCTGGAGAATGTCAGCTCTGTGAGGGACAGTGTACTTTTTTTCATTTCTCAGTGAAAGTCAATTCCTCAATCTTTCAAAACCACAAAAAAAAATTGGCATTTGCTAATGACTCTATATTAATAATTTAGACCTGGGGGCGGTGCCTGTGGCTCAAGGGGTAGGGCACCAGTCCCATACACCAAGGATGGTGGGTTCAAACCCGGCCCCGGCCAGCTAAAAACAGCAGTGACAACTGCAGTATCAGCAACAAAATAAATAAATAAGTATTTTAAAAAGAATAATAATAATAATTTAGAACTGGATGTGCTTTTACACACTCAGGGAATTATTTAGGCTATTGAAATATACTATTTCATCTATATGGAATAAACTATCTCACAATTTCAAAATAACAGAGTGTTTTCATAAGTTCTTTTGTAATTTTGCAATAAGTAAAGAAAAAACAGTTGAAGAACCTTCCCTCCCCCAGAAAGTCATTGTGGAATTGTGATTACCACGAATAAGAAAAAATTTTAATAGATATGCTTTTATTTCCTTTCCTTTTAAAGTACAATGAACTGTTATCTCCTCACGAAAAGTCACAAAATTTTAAACCTCTTGAAAAAGATGATAAATAATTTGAACTTTCAGACACATACTGAATCTGTCAGTAAAATTTCCCATCTCCACTGTAATTATCTTGAAAAAGTTTAAGAAGCGATTTTTTTTTTAAAACCTTTAACCATACATTATTTTGAATATTGCTGTCTTTAATGAGAACAGGCCAAGAGGAGGTACACTCTTAGCACTGATCTGAAAGATTTAGGCTGAAGAGAAAAATGGCCTCCGGTAAAGTTTTTACATTGTGGAATTTTTTTTATCGGTGTAAATCACAGACCCTCTGTGTTAAGGGCTTCACAATAGAATTTTCACCTTTCAAATACAATTTAGGTTTAACACTGCTCTGAGATAAGGCGTGAACTGAGTGACATCTTAGCTTCCTTTGATCCCCCACCCTGAAGGACTGACTGCGCAGGAGTATAATAGCACCGATCTTGAGTGGAGAAGTGAAACCGATTTTGCTAAAACATCTGAAATACACCCTTCCTAAACAGTAACACCTGGTGGTACAGAGAGTCCCGAGGAGTCTTTGTTCCCAGGAGATTTCTCAGCCCAGTTTTCACCGCCCAAGAAGCTTAGGTAACACAGTGGAGGTCAGGAAAATGCAGCCAGGGGTCCGGCTTCTGGGCTGTTCTTTAACAAAACTGCTTCTCTCTAACTCTGCTCCCTGTCAAGTTTGGGGCACAATGGAAGTTCAGCCATTGCCATCGATATTTTTCTGTTAATTAAAAATAACAAATGACACTGTTCTCGGAGAGGAGTTATGCTCTCCGTAGTCAATGCCACCGGAGCCCGGAAATCACAGACTTTGGGGATAAAGCACAACTCTGCTCCCCAATCAGCAACATCTGTGATATGAACAGGGGGCTCTGGAGGCTAAAATCAATTTGAGCTTGTCAGTCTCCAGGCAAATGCCGCCGACTCTTCAGAAACAGCTTGTGATGAGGGCGTGTTGAGCTCAATCAGCCCCCCGGTCGGGATCGTGGAGAATACCGGATTCCTAATTTTTTATTTGTTTATCATGGTTGGCTTTGGTTGCGCCTTTGGTCACATTTGGTTTGAGCTCTCCGTTCCCTGCATGATGCCTCTTGAAGACATGTGCGTTTTCTGTGAGATATGTTGCCTCCCGTTTCAAAAAAAATCTTCAAGGAAGAAAAGTTCATTGCTACCATCTGTACTTGGTTTAGGAAAGCTTTGATTAATAAGGACCACCCTATTGTTCATTTGTTTGACATGTGGAAATATTTGTAATCCGTTCCTGGTGCAAGAGATTTCAGGGGGGACCCGGTTTGACTTTCTAACCCACCTCGCCAATGAAAACCAGCCTCCTGAATCCAGAGGTCAGCGGGGGAAACAAGCAAAGGTGTTTTATCCTCCTTTCACCGACTCCCCCTCCCAAAATACCAACACCTGTTGGAAGTGGAGGTGAAAAGATGCTCTTGGAACTCCCAGACAGAGAACCCGTTCCATCCTAAAGAGGCTCTGATGTCTGGTGCACGGTGCAAGCTGGAGACTGCCCACTGGTACACCTCATTATCATTCAGATCAGGAAAGAAAATCAAATGGTTCAAGCAGATAACAGCTGTTTTTATTCTGCTTTTCAAAGATTCTCTTAGACCTGATCTCATGGCTTTTATTTAAGGGTGAACACCCAATTGTAAACACAGGAGAGTTGCATTCTCATGATGTCAGTAACACAAGCATGTACAGCAGCCTGTGGACTCTGGAAAGCTAACTAACCACGAAAGCCAAGAAACAGAGTCTGGCACACATCTTATTATGTGTCCAAGAGGACTTGATGGGAGGCGCCCAAGAAAATGTAATGAAACAGTGGAAAGGAGGCAAAAAGGAGAGGGAGGAGCAGAGGACTGGGGTGCAATTCCACATCTGAGAGATGTCAGCGAGATCAGAGAGAAGCGAAGCTGCCAAGTTCATCTGAGAAAGGGGTTCGTGCTGAACGTAGAAACGTGCCCAAGTTCATGTCTGTTTCACTTTCTGTGGCACCGCCCCTCATCTCCGCGCCTTCTAACCTGTTAGTTACAGACAATGAGGCTGTCACAGACTCACACGCAGGAGGACGGAAGAGGCCCAGGCTTCTTTCATCAGGAGTTCAGATCTCATTTGGGGCGATGTACGTCTACTGTGCCTGTAATTGCTATGATTATTATCATAGCATTAGGTCCAGCTTGCGTGAGGAATTTAGCACCACACTTGCTCATCAGAATTCTGGAAAAATAAAACAGCTTGCAAGGGAATTTTGACAAAGGGAAGCCCTATACAGAGCCAATCTAATAAGTATTGGTCATAATTTTTATTTTTGCAAAACTTATAGCAAAAGATAAGCAATCTCTCCCGAACGTCCTGTAAGATGGATTGCTCGTGTTTAAAATGTTTTCTTCTTATTGCGGTGTAAGGAGCTTCCTTTATAAAACGGGTCATTGTGTTAAAGTGGAAATAAATCATTCCTTTACTGTACTTAATAAAAATTTGTGTGTCCGAGGCCAATGTATGTCTGTGCATATAAAGTTTGCACCTCATGTTGGTTTATGAACCACATAAATTATAACATTAAACCGAAAGATGAGTTCAATGAGCAGGTGAAAATCGGGAATCTGCTGTTTGTGTACTTAGATTTGTGCCTAAAAACAAAAAAAGGAGGCATAAAAATGTCAGCTGCACAGATTTGCTGCTAAAAGATCTTGGTTCACCTGTGCATAAAATACAACTACCCCCAAGGGTGTGCACATTTACAAATGCAAATTAATCTTCTACCTGCCCAAATGCACAATCTATAATGGATGTCAGCACCGAGCAACATAAACTACTACTATGAGATTGTTTTTGATATCTTTGCAAAAGAAAAACTCTAATGCATGGTTTGGGGTCTTGAATTACAGCCGGATTTTCTGCTTTTAAATCCTCAGTAGCCTGTGGGGGAGGGGACAAAGAAATAAAACAGTAGCAGTTTCTACCAATATATGCCCTTCTGTTTCTTTGAATCAAATATAAATGATCAGTGAACTCTGCCTGGACGACAGGCACGCTTATAACCCTGACTCAAGTACAACAAAATTGATCTATGACACCAAAAGCATGGGTACGCCCAGAATATTTTGAAATTGAAAAAAAAAAAAAGAAGAAGTGTTATGTTGGCTTAAACTATTTTGAAATGGCATTTCCTTAGAACAATGTTAAGAATGAGCTGCCGAATTTTTTGATCAATGTGAAAAATATTAATTGCACAGACTCGTGTTCCAATGTAGTGATAGTACAAGCCCCGTGCACACAGGTGCGGAATAACTGAAAGCAACATTCTCTCTGCTGTGGGCTGGGACTATGGGAGTTTCTCAGGTTGTGAATTATCTGCTCTTTTCCTGTCTTCCTCAGTATCTGTGTGGTGGTCATTTTTCCTACTTACTGGTTTATCTACCAGTGAAATGCAAGTAAAAATAAAGGGAGAATATAAAGACACCCACCATCTCTGGGAGGAATACAAAAACCACATTAGTATAGGTTAACGGCTCTACGTACCTATTGAATAAATGGCTTTAAACGATTGACTGAAATACACAATTTGAATCTACAAATGTACTCTAGCTGCCTAACCTACCTACAGAAACTGTGTGGGGTGGGCAGCTAGAGTATGGCTCTAAACTTCAGAGGATCCCTTCTCTTTATGGAATGTGAGAGAGTCACACAGCTATGAAACAAGAACTTGGAAGCCAAATGAATGACAAGTTTGGAGGCTGAGCACCAAGGGACCTCAAACATCTGTGGAGGGAACATATCCCCGTACCAAGGCAGGCTACTGTGCTACAAACAATTGCTGTGACTGATCGTTTTCTTGCTTTCAATAAAGTAGATCTCTCCTAATGGGAGCAGGTGTACTGATGACTATGTGAATCTTCATTAATCAAATCACAAACACATACCCTCCCCTTTTATTTTTGTAAATCCATGCAAACAAAACTACAGCTCCTTAACATCTCCAAGGAAGAAGCGTCCAGTGAGTGAGCAAGGAAGGATGAACTTCACCTTCCCACTTCTCCGGGGTTCACAGTCATCCACAGTCAAGAGAGCAGAGACAATGGAAACCTGCCCCGTTAGCCTCTGCCTGGGGTACAGTAATGATTACAAGATGTTGTTGGACGCGTATTTGAACAGTAAAAAGAATTTGGTTCGCAAAGGGGAAAAGAAACTAGGAACAGACCCAGAGGAGCAATGAGCTGGTGAACAAGTCTAAGAAACTCAAAGTATCAGCACGTTCCAAAGCTCAGAGACAAAGAGCTGCTGCGTGATTTCTACATCAAAGGCCGTGCAGACCTTTGCTACCATTACGCCTTCTAGAGCGTGACTTACCTTTCACGAGCGGATATTTGTCTTATGTTGGAATTTATCACATGATGCTAACAATTACCATCCTGGCATTCTTTTTTTTTTTTTTTTTTTTTTGTCCTAATCATAAAATGGCTTCCTACCTAGCTTAAAAATGTAAAGAATTAAGGGTGGCACCTGTGGCTCAAAGGAGTAGGGCGCCCAGCCCCATATGCTGGAGGTGGTGGGTCCAAACCTATCCCCGGCCAAAAACCACAAAAAAAAAAAGTAAACAATTAAGAGAAAGAAACAATTTACATTTGAGGTCAGGCCCTGAATTTAGGTCCCTCCTTAAAGGATGGGGTAAAACACAACTGTCCTGCTTTCAAAATGTTCCTTTGGATTTTGAGGAGCATTTTTGCTCCTTCCTTCCCTCCATGTACTTACCTTTCCATTATCTTTCCTTTTCCCCACACCCCCATGATGCAGGTTAGTGCTGGCCTCCAGGTCCCAGGCATCAAAGGAATTAGGTCAGACCCAGAAGAAATCAGGTTACAGGCAATGAAAAAAAATGTAATAAAACAGAAGCTACACTAGCGTGGACCTCTGTATACCAAGGAGCCCTCGCTCTAGATGTAACGGTGTGAGCTGACAGGTAGGAGAAAAGCAGAGAAGTTTGTGAGACCAAAGGTGTCACAATGCACCACGTCATCAGCACCACGATGCTCTGTGAAACTGATTTAAAGTCAGTCTGAATACAGTGCTTGAGGAGCCTGGGAGCTCAGCCTTAAAACAATATTTGCAATTCAAAAAAAACTCCAGGAAAAGCTCTAGAGAAATATCCTTTTTTCCTATAATTAAGGTTTTTTAAAAAATCATTTTATATTTTTATTCCACCCAAGATCAGTGGTCTTTCAAAACATATGTGTGTGTATATATATATGCATGTGTGTGTGTTTATATACACACACACACATGCATACAGGAAATTAATTTTATGTTAGCATATTTAATACTTATTTACTCAGACAGCATCATGTTATCTTCTTTGGGGCTGTTCTAAGGACCAAAAATAGAAAGAGAAGGAAATTTCACTGGAAAATTTCCCTGCTTAGTGCATTCTCCAGATGACCATGTTGGTTGCCATCATTACTGCCTCCAAAATGATTGGAGGAGCAATTCAAGTTCAACCTATCACATTATCCAAGGGCATTCTATGAATAGCTGCAACCCAAAGCAAGTTCTGGCAAAGATGCCCAGGCAGCATATCAAAGTCAGCAGGAACATCCAAGAGTGTTTTCCAGAGCTGGCGAATGCAGATGAGAATATTTATATGCAGTCTCTCAAAGTATAGAAATTATTTTGGGAAAGATTTTTTCACAAGCCTTAGATTAGCCGTTATGTATTTTCTTAGAATTTTGAAGGTTTTTTTTTTTTTTTTGAATGATGAAACAAACCTTTGGGAGCTGCCAGTCCCATTTACACGTCATCCCCTTGAATTCCTTCAGCAGCCCCAGGAGGGAGATACTGGTGTCCTCAGCTCCCCATTTGTGATAAGAAACCACCTAGACA
>CAUYQV010159119.1:0-21992 GCA_963574575.1 Galagoides demidoff | reverse complement strand
GGTTCATCTTACAAGGGTACATGTGAATCTTTCTAAATGTAGAATATAAATGTCTTAACACAATAACTAAGAAAATGCCATGAAGGCTATGTTAACCAGTTTGATGAAAATATTTCAAATTGTATATAAAACCAGCACACTGTATGCCATGACTGCATTAATGTACACAGCTATGATTTAACAAAAAAAGAAAAAAAGAAAAAAATAATTCCTAAAAGTTGTTTAATTATTATTTTTCTATAATATTTGTTATAATGTATTATTGCTCAACATGATTTAAAAATAAGTAATATATAAGATAAAAAAAGTGATATTATAGTAAATTTTTACTTTTGACACAGATTAAACTTGTACTTGCTGGTTATAAGTTACTCTTTACCTGCACACATATTTTTAAACAGTATTTAATGAGCTAGCACATTTGTTGGTACTAAGCAAATGGCCGGGTTGATGAGGAAAGAAAATATAGTGGGTGAGAATAAAGAGTTAGTCTATATTACTTTTTTTTTTTTTTTTTTAAGAGACAGAGTCTCACTTTGTTGCCCTCAGTAGAGTGCTTTGGTATCACAGCTCACAGCAACCTCCAGCTATTGGGCTTAGGCAATTCTTTTGCCTCAGCCTCCAGAGTAGCTGGGACTACAGGTGCCCACCACAACACCCACTATTTTTTTGTGGCAGTTTGGCTAGGGCTGAGTTTGAACCTGCCACCCTCAGTATGTGGGCCTGGTGCCCTACTCACTGAGCCAGAGGTACTGCCTGGCTTTGTGTCTATTTCATGAAATTTGCAAGTCTGGGAATAAATTTGTAGACATAGGAGTAAAATCTTCCATGGTAAAACATGTTTTCCTACTATGGTGGATGGAGAATATCAAAGTATCTTGGTACACAAGTCTATAATAAATTATTTTACATATTTCTCAGAGTAAATAATTTTTATTTCTAATAAGTGAGTTCATATATCAAGTTGCATTTTTTTTCATGAATTATGAAGCTAGATAGTTACTGATCTAATTTGAGCTATTTACAGAAAATATTGAAATTTCTCCCAGTTGCCTCTTGCTCTAACTTTTCACAAAAGAAAAGTACTCTGAGGTATGGATTAATGTATTTGTTCTAGAATATTCCTGACTATGATGCATGATGGAAGCTATAAGTAGTATCTCTTACTTTCAGAGAATTTGAAGTCTAATTTAGAAGAAAGATACACAAATTAACCACCAAAACGAAGACCAATGAACACCTAGGGCCCCAAACTGTACTTCATTACTGTGCTTCCAATCATGGCAAAGACATGACTGTGCTCCTTCCCCATCTGTGGCTGTGGCTGTGGCTGACACAGCCTGGTTTTTGGTCTCAAATTTATCTTTAATCAGGTATTCCAGGAGATTTATTCCAATGACAACACTGCATATGCATGATAACTATTTGCCACACGCCTGCCGAAGCTTTAAGGATACTTTCCATTTTAAGGACAAAAAGAAGTTATGGAGTTTTTTCTCCGTAGTGCAGGAAAATATCCAAACCCAGGCATTCTACCTTCTAATTCACACCTCCTTACACATTGGGAAATTGGCCTTTTGTGTTCCCAAGACCCATCTTGCTTCGCTCTTCTTCTCATCCTTCTTCTACACTTGGCATAATGGTTCTCACCGTGGCTTGGTGGCTTGATCCTCCCTGATGGAGCTGTCGTGAATGTTGCTGGTGTCCCTGCCCCACAGAGATACCTACAAGGTGCCCCTGGCCCCAGGTTGGGTCTCCATGATTCTGTCAGCTTATTCAGAGAACTTCCACTTGTGGGGGATTATAAGTTAAAGACATATTAGACTCTAAGTTCTATGGCAATTCAAAGGAAGGAAGGATGTTTGCTAACTGGGTGACAATTGTGGTAAGTCTCAAAGAATGAAAAGGAGTTTTCCATATGGTTCTTTTGAGGTGAGAAAAAAAATAATCTCTGTTACATAAAGACTCAAAATACAGTGTGTTCTAAGAACCTGATATCAGTGGTAAGAGTGGGTCCTCTCCCTAACACTGTTGGTGAGGAAGGATAAGCGAGGGATGAAATGTTGGAGAGGCTGGGTGCCGTGGCTCACACCTGTAATCCTAGCACTCTGGGAGGCCAGGGCAGGCGGATCCCTTGAGCTCAGGAAATTGAGACCAGCTTGAACAAGAGTAAAGCCCCATCTTTACTAAAAATGGAAAAATTAGCTGGGCGTTGTGGCAGGTACTTATAATCCTAGCTACTCTGGAGGCTGAGGCAAGAGGATCCCTTGAATCCAGAAGTTTGAGGTTGCTGTGAGCTAGGCTGATGCTACAGCACTCTAGTCTGGTGCAACAGAGTGAGACTGCATCTCAAAAAAAAAAAAAAAAAATTAGAGAAAGTAAAATACTGAGTGAATGAGATTTGTGGTTTAAGGAGAATGCCCTGTTAGATAAAAGGAAGAGCTGAACATTCTAGTATTCAGACTGAGATTAGTGGACCAAAAGGCTGTGTTTAGAAATATCTGTGGGTTGAGTTATTGTAGTGATCAGAAATATGGGTGCATAACATTAATTTAACAAATATTATATCTAAGGTTCTATTCTAAATGCTGGGGATCAAATATTGATTCTTGCTGTCAGTGGAAGGTAATAGAATGTGGTA
This sequence comes from Galagoides demidoff, assembly GCA_963574575.1. NCBI lineage: Eukaryota > Metazoa > Chordata > Mammalia > Primates > Galagidae > Galagoides > Galagoides demidoff. Next base: position 19,351 of record CAUYQV010159119.1, on the reverse strand, counting down.
ATACATTGATACAAATATTATTGGATATTATGTGAACACAGAGGAAGGACACTTAACTTTGCTTGGGGTGTGAAGAGAGGAGGGTTCACGGTAAAAGATGAATATTGATTATTAAGAATCAAAGCAGGGGAGGCCGGCAGATGGTGAAGTGGAGAAGGCAGGCACATTACATTCAGGGAGCAGTATTTGCAAACTCTTTTTGCAGTTTTTGGCTGGGGCTGGGTTCGAACCTGCCGGCATATGGGGCCGGCACCCTACTCCTTTGAGCCACAGGCACTGCCCAGTATTTGTAAATTCTCACAGGGTTAAAGCAGAGCAGAGCCTGAGGTTTGCAAAGCTACTGGAGTTTAAAGTGTCAAACATAAACTTGTAAGAGAAGTGATGACAGAGAGGCCATGTTGCAGAGAGGCCAAGCCTAATTCTCTGGGTAGCGCTGACTCATTGAAAAGTCCAAGCAGGAAAGTGACAGGTTCAGGTTGAAGCTGCAGGATTGCCCTAATGACTATGCAGATTTTGAGTGAGAAAACAATGTACCTAAAGCCAAGGAGACCAGCAAAACTGTTGTCATATAGAAGAGCGTTGGTGAATGAGGGCAGAGGAGGTGAGGAATTGAGAGGATCATAAGGAAAGTACTGATGATAAATTAGTAAGCTATAGTATGGACTAAAGACAGGCAGAGAGAAAGAGGGAGCAGGCAAGAAAAACAGGGCGGTGGATGCTGGACATGAGCAGACATGATAGATCAAGGGGTGAAAGTAATTTTGAAGAGGAAGGTGGGCTCACTGGGGGCATGTTTTGTTTGAAGCTGCTGATAAGATAGCCAGGTGGGGGTTTTAGCAAGTACAGCTTGAGGTGTGAAGGAATCAATGCTGCAGACGCAGACTCAGAAGAGGACCTGCATGGATACTGACAAGAATAAATGAGGAAGAAATAAATGGGGCCCAGTAATTCCACTGCTAAGGATGTGTCCAAGAGAAATGAAAGCACGTGTTCTCACAAAAACCTGTATACAAATGTTCACAGCAGTGATATTGATAACAGCCAAAACAGAGAAAGAACCCAACGGTACATTGGCTAATACATAGATAAATAAGATATGGTGTATTCGTACAGTGCAGGATTATTCAACAATAACAAGGGACGAATACTGATCATGCTATAACATGGAAGAACTTTGAAAACACTGTGCTAAGTGAAAGAAGCCGGTCACAAAAGAATACATATTGCAGAATTCCATTTACATGAAAAGCCACAAATAGGCAAATTTATAGAGACAGAAAGAAGATTCCTAGTTGCTCAGGGTTGGAAAGGATGGGGGACTATGGCAATCCCTAAAGGGTGTGGGATTTCCTTTTTTGAGGTGATGAAAATGTTCTAAAATTGTCTGTTTTGATTGTTGCATGATGTACCTGTGGAAATAGTAAAAACTCCTGAATTGCACACTGGAAATGAGAGGATAGTCTGGTATGTGAATTATATCTCAACAAAGGCATTTTTTTTTTTAAGAAAAAAAGAGAGAGAGAGAGAGAATGAGAGCACCCATGGAGAAGATACATCCTGGGAATAGTTGTGGACCACAGACTGAACCTTTGAGATGTTTCTACAATGAGGCCGGCAGGAGGCCAGCCTGGGAAGGAGTCAGATTGGGGAGAGTTGGAGAGAAGCGTGAGGAAAAACACAAGAGGGCAGTCACACCAGTAAGGGGGAGAGCTGGCGCCACAGAGCAGAGAGGGGCCAGCGCAGTGAGGACTGGAAGACACCCCTGGATTTGGCATCTAGGAAGAAGCCACTACCTGACCACAGGCAAGTATGGGGAAAGACGAGACAGAATATGGTGAATCTAGATGTGGATGGGCGGGTAGGGAAGAGGAGAAACACAGAACAGGAGCATTCCTAACTCCTCTGAAACAAGACTGCTCTTAGTTGTTAGATACGTGATAGAGCCATTCTTCTAGACTGTGTTCTGTTGGGGGCCTATCACAGCCACACATGAACCTTTCCCCCTCTTCCTCCTCCTCCTTCTGTCCTCCTAAGACACAAAGGATCAGGTGAGCCTCACCCCCCACTCCCAAGTTCATGTCACAAGACCCTAACCTTCAGGCAAGCTGTGGAATTTACACACCCCCTACATTCCCATGTAAAAGGGCTCTCCAACCACCCCAGACTCAGACACAACTTTTGCACTGCCCAGGAAGGTCATCTTCCCCTTTCAATAAACCTGGCCTGAACATCTCTGCTGAGCCCTCATCTCTGGGTGCCACCACTGACACCTTTTGTGTCTGAGGAGAGTGGGACGTTTAGGGAGACCTGAGCTGAGGGAATCAAACAATAACCTGCTTATCTGTCTCCATTTCTGAACTAAGCTCTATTTTATCAGGTCCATCACTTCTGGTCAGTACATCACCCAGAGGACCTGAAGACAAGCATTGGCTTGAAGGAATCGTGTTCTGTGACATATCACATCCTTTGTCATACTGGGGTGACTATGGAGTGGCAGTGAAAACCCACCAAATAAAGACAATCAGAAAAGCATGGTATCATCTTTTCATTGTTCAGAGGGGAAAATAAAAGGTTAGGCAAAGGTCAAGGTCATAAAGTTTTCTGTACAGGAGCTAAGACTAGAGTCCAGATTTCCCATCTCTCAGCAGATGTCTTTGCCTGAGACTCATCCTGCCATTCCAACAAAAACACTGGGGCAGAACTGGCTTCTATCCTCACCATCTCTTAATCTCAGAAATCTAGACATCCTGCTCTAAATTTATGTGACTATGTAAATGAGACTGGTACTGGCTATTAAAGATCTGACTTTACTACCTCAATAACTCTTATTTTGCATACCTCATCACCAATTAAAAATACGTTGAGAATTTTTTTGTCTATCTATACTATTTGAAATTATTTGGCGAAAATATGATTTAACTTTCACATACTGTTGAATGATTTACATGCCCCTCCCTCACCTTTTTTTTTTTTTTTGAGATGAATTCTGTTATGGATCCAGATTTCTGCTTAGAAATCTGTGCTGCTATTGAATATTCAAAACTTTCCTTCTGATGCCACTCACCAGAATCTCTGTTCCTAAAGGAACAATTTCCCTCATCAGAAAAAGATCAAGGAGACTGTCATCCCTCATCTCCTTCACCCACTCCTCTCCCTATCCCCTACCCTGCCAACCCAGAACATTGTAACGTTATATCCAGAAAGCTCTGGCAATGGTCAGATGGGAAGACTTTCATTATGCTGAGGTGGTTTGGATCTGACAAGAAATAGTTGATTAGAAAATACATTTAATACTCTTAAAGATACTAATACCTTAAAGAAAAGTCACCTATATCTATACCTGGATATCTTACAGGTCTATACACAAAGTAATGTATCTCAAACTGAATTTATCATATTACGTCGTCAAAGATCTATTCCTTCTCTGCATTTTTGAAAACTGAAGCTATTGATAATGACTTAGAAACACAAATTGCTGTGTTTCCTTATTTATTCCTTCAGATGGTTGTGCTCCATTCTGTTTAAAATAAGTTTCCAAAATTTACCACTTAATTGTTTTTTTCTTAGTTTTGGCCTTATGTCTTCTTGTTTTCAGGACATTCTCTATAACCTTGGTAGAACCGCGCTCCATGACTCACTACTCAGATAATCATGTCTAAATTTGGTACATAATCTAGTGATTTTCCACCTTTTACCACTATTCCTCATGACATTTAGTCCTTAAGTTTAGCTAACTCGCCACATTTTGAAGCTGCCACCCCCTTTCTAAATCTGTGTGTTTCTATTGTGCATTTCTTTATGACTGAAGAGCTCTTCCCACTGAAACTAGTTAGTGAGAGTGAGAATTTGCTCATTCTCCAAAAGGGCATTCAAATGTCATGTCCTCTGCCAGTCTGTCTCCAGACTTTGTACGTTTGTTCGCTTTCCCTCAGAAATAGTCATTGCTATTCTCGCTTTGTTAGTGCCCCGGTGATGTCTACAATATTCGCCACATTACATCAGAGTGAGTTGCAGAACGTCTGTCTCTCCGGTTGGATTTTGCATTTCTTGAATTCTTTGGCTGGGTACGCGTATTACGCCTTCACTCATTTTTGTAAAAGTGTTTATCATAATGTTTGGTGCTTAGCCGTCATATGCAAATTGCATATTTATCCTCATTCAGTTTGCTATTCGTCATAACTAGAAAATGTTTATCAGGTTTATGGCAAGCCTCTCCTCTTTTGTAGTGGAAATATTTATCTTTTTGTCTTGTTACAACAGGAACATCTGCTGATTAATGACACCAAGTGTTGGGTGTCTAAGATGTGCCAAGATCTAATCTGAATAACCATTCTTTTTTTATCATCTTGTATACAGATTTGAAGTGGCTCTTTAGGTGCTGTCCAGGAGGGCCTCCCTCTACTAGAATGTGAACCCACACTTGTATCAGTATTAATTTTTCTTTCTCATTTCTAACACCTTTCCATATATTTTTCTAAACTCTGTCCCCTCCATGCCCTAGATCAAACCTGGAAACGTAAGGGCCTAGAGACGCTACTAACGTCCTCTAGAGCAGTGACCCTCAGCTGAGGGAAATTTTGTCCTTAAAGGACATGTGACAATATTCAAAGACATTTTTGATTGTTAGAACCTACGTGGTATCACCAACATCATGTGGCAAACATCTTACTATGCACAGGACAGCCCTTATGTCAACGAATTATCTCGTCCAAAATGTCAGTAGCGGTGTAGTTAAAAAACTTTGTCTAGAAGGTGTTGCCCATAGAAGACGTAGACATAGAAGTAGACATAGAAAGTCCATATTCTTTGCATTTTCATGCCTGAGAATGTCCGTGCCTCAAATATTTAAGCAATGTGATCAGCTATGTCATGGAACTGTCAGCAGGAAGGACCAAAGCCTGAACTTGCTGCCCACCTTTTGTTCATGATCTCAAATCACACAGAGTAGGAAGACTTGAAGAAAAAAAAAAGTATAATAGATAGATTTTGTTTGCAGTTTCTTTCCCGCTACTCAGTTAATTGCTAGTCATTTAGGAAAATGTGCAACTGAAGAGATTTTAAAGAAACGTGACACAATACTGAGGCAAGTATGAGTAAGGTATCAAGTTAATACTATATTCCAATGACTGTTTTTAAACAATGAGAAGAAAATGAATGCACATAATAAGTATGCTTAATAGCCAACATTCCACGGCTCTCCTCTGTGATCTTGTTTGATAGAGAAGGGTTTGAAATTCCTACTTTATAAGCTGGGAGAAAAGTGCTTTGAGAGTTTGTGAAATGAAAGCAAGAGAGTTTTCACAAATCTCAGCAGGCTGGAGGAAGAGAAGACCATTAAAATGTGTGATGCTGGAAGAAATTGTTTCTATAATTGACAACAAACGACTTAGCAACCAATACTTGGCTTGTGTACGTGAATCTCAGCCCGACGCTCACCTGCAGGGTCACTGGGGACGGCTGGCTCACATCCCACACTCCTGGAGCTATCATTTCTCTGGGTGGTTCACTCTGCAACGTCATGCTGAATAGCATAGACCCGAGAATGGATTTTCTGCAAGAGACGACCCACAGAGACAGACAGACAGGAGTCACTTCATGAGGAAAGCTATTATTATCTGTAAATGTTTTCTTTCGGACTGTAAACATAATCAGCTATTTCAGTGGCTTTATTCAGTTGCTAGAAAAGAAATATGGTATGCCACAAGCCCAGCCACTAATTGGCAGCTCATTTCCAATACACCACAAACAGGGCTATTTTCCTAGATGCCTAGATTTATTTTCCCAGGAGATGATTATTTACTCACAGTGGTTTCTAATGGGTAGCATTTATTCTTAATTGCTATCAGTGGCGATTACAAGGTGAGACCAAGAGTCCCAGATTTATAGTCTTGCAGTTATGGCTGCCTTAAGTCCATAAAGACGTCAACTCTTCAGAACATTCTTTGCTCCGTGGAGTGACTGAATTCCCTAGGCACCTTTAAAGATGTGAGCACTAAATTTATATAGAAAAAAAAGAAGGCTTAAATTAGCATAGCATATGATCTGCAGAATAAAAATAGTCAAGGGACTTCATGGAGGAAATGCTTCTTTATGTATAAATAGAAAGATTATTCATATACTGAATGTTTAAAAATTGGTGGGTAATTACCATCGCAAATGAGGGTGCGTACAGGAAAGATTTTAAAGAGGGAAGAATTCATGGATGGTTTTAACAGATTCAGAAACATCCAAATTCACAGATCTTCATTGGAATTATAGAAGAAGTTACTCTGGCCGTACACATATATGAGAATCAGAATATCAGTAAAATATTCCAATAATCACTGAGAACAGTCTTTGATTTTAATATGCCAAACTGAAAATGTAAAACTAGAAGTCAGTACAATTTGAGTACACCAAGAACTTTAAAGCATCCACTGGGTCTTTCTAAATGTACATACTAGGTGGTTTTATATATATATTACCATCTTGCTATTTAACAGGTATTAGGCAAAACATGATAAAAGAATCCGCCAGAGTTTTCTTTAAACCTTAGCGTTCTGAGGCCTGCTTTCTTTGTTATTTTCTTGATTTAAAGACATTGCCAGAAAATATGTGTCTAAGGGAATATAATTTGTAAACATTGTTGGGTAGATATTTTTATGTGATCCAAGAATATTCTTCTATCAGGATGAATTCGGAGTCTTCTTTCCCTTTCTTCCATCCTTTCTTCATCAGAAGACGACACATTTTGGTATGAGAACACTAGGGTGCCAGTATTAGTAAGGTGAAGGTTTAACAGGTGTACAGATTGTAAAATTGTAGAATTAATTTGAAGTATTTCTTCTTTTTCTGTTGTCTAAAGATTTGGCATGATCTGATTTTTGAAATTACCTTCTATTTTTATTTATAAAAATAAATATTCTCTATTTTTTTAGACTTTGGGGGAAAAAAAGTTAACTGATGACTCCATACTGAACCTCAGAGTCAAAGCATTCTGTGATAGACATACTTTTATCTGACAATGTGATTGTTACTTTTTTTGCATTATTATTGTTATTATTGCTCAATATTTTGTTGCAGCAATCATCTGATTTCTTTTCTGAAAGTATTTATCTTCATTCGTTCTTTATGAGGTTTTTGTTTCTAGTCCTTATCTTAGACATTGTTATTGTTATGAAATTTTAAGCCTCTTTAATTTTGTGAAGGCAAAAAGTGGAAACCAAATAAATACATGTATGTGTACAGAGAAAATTAAAAAAAGATTGTAAAATTATTAATGTAATTTTTCCAATTGTCTTTAAGAGAGTATGACCTTCAACCCCATATAGACAAACCCCCATCTCCCTGGGCAAAGTTCTGGATTAGCATCAGGCAGGATGCAAGAGAAGGAAAGAACATGTCACACACCAAACTTGGGGGACTCAAGTTTGCTCTCCTATTTGCCTCTCCTCTGCCTTTGGAAGCAATGGGGATGAGTCTGAGCTAAATGAGCAAACAGGTTGTGGAAGGCAGAGGGGCTCTTTTCTCATGCCTCGTTTCAGATCCTGGAAGGAAATTGCCTTTCAGGGCTGCTCTGGACCAGCGTGGGCATGATCATTAAACTTGGTGTCACAGGTTAGCAGGCAGGAGGAACTCCTGAGTTTAGCTTTGCGGGGCCTTCTTTGGTTTCTTTGTAGATGAGATGGCATCTGGAAATAGCCAAAGGTATTCAAGGGTGAGGGTCTTCAGAAAGGGGCTCACTTATGGGGATAAAAGCCTCCGTGATAAAGGCATTTTATTAGATCATCCCAGCTGAGGGCAAATGGAGGTCGCCAGCAAACCTCAGATGGGTCTCTGGTGGCTGTGACAGCCTGAGCCACCCAGGGAGAGCCAGGAAGGTCCTGCCCAACTGTGGGAGCCCCACTCACAAGCTACACTATCTGCAACTTCACCTGTAACAAGCAGCCACCAGCTTTATAAGATGCTTTGATTCAAATACCACAAGTTCCTGAGCCAAAGGATCTGTTGAGGTTGTTTTCTTCTCTTTTTTGATCTTATGTTCCTTTCCCCTCTTAGGAAGAGAATCAGGGTATAAGGAGGATATCAGAGTGATGGGGCACTTTTATCCAAAAGAGACTTCACATTTCTACAAGGCCGTTTTAAATTACTGAAGTAACAAATACTTTGTCATAGATCTAAAGGTTTTCTTCCTGTTAGTGACAGGGTGGGAGCTCATAAGGAAAAGTGTGATACAATAGTTGTGTTTTTTTTTTTTCTTCATACCTGTGTTGCAAAATGTGTTATAGTTGTGGCCCCTCTAGGCCATATATTTATGTGTCTTAGTCATGATTCACTTTGAAAATCTGAGTGATCTAAGATGATTCTGATAGAGGAAGAGGGGACTCAAGAATTAGTGTCAAGTACCTATCACTTCTGGGCTGGGACAATAATCACCAGGACATTAACCTTGAGGGACATGAGGTAGAAGGAAGTCAGAACACCTGATGTAGGTGCATATATGGGGTGTCTATCAAGAAGCAGGGGATAGGGAGAAAGGACTTTTAGCTTATAACAAGGCTGATGTAATATTTACTTTAACATCATTGAAGGGGGAAAGAAATATTTGACACCATTTCATGGGCTCTCTGTGCATTTTATATTATCTAATTTGCTTTCTGATAATGGATTGTGCTAGAATCTCTCTCTCTTTTTTTATCACTCTTGGTAGAGTGCTGTGGCATCACAGATCACGGCAACTTCAAACTCTTGGGCTTAAATGATTCTCTTGCCTCAGCTTCCCTAGTAGCTGGGACTACAGATGCCCACCAAAACATCTGGCTATTTTTTAGAGATGGGGGTCTCCCTCTGGCTCAGGCTGGTCTCAAACCAGTGAGCTTAGACAATCCAGCCACATCAGCCTCCCAAGTGCTGGAATTGCAGGCGTGAGCCACTGTGCCCAGCTAGAATATAAGGAGGAAATACATTTCAATAGACTTCTATAAATGGAATACAGGAAAAAGATAATTAGTGGGATTAAGATTTGAAAAGATACCTCTAAGAGTGTTGGTGGTTGCAGAAGGAAGATGAAAATGGAAACTTTTAACACCAGGCAAGTGGAGACCACCATCATTTTTTAAATTACCACTACTGTGAAAGTTTTGTTAAGTCAGTTAAAATTAAACACATGAACAAAAATTGATGAAGGCAGTATACACAGAAAACAGTTTCATATAATAGAAAGAACAGAAGACTCTGCCAGGCCATCTGGAGCCTGTCTTCATTAACTAGCCTTAATTAGTTTAACTTCTTTGTGCTTCCTGGACAAAATCAGTGGTCTTTCCAGTGTTTTTGTAAAGCTTTGAGGTTCTACTGGTAGTTAAGGGTGGCCTTCAGAAGGGTGGTGGGAAAATGCCGATTCAACTGGACTATCAGATTCTTTCCACATAGCTCATACCTGCACTACTCATCCTCTTAACACTTAGAGATTTTTTGAATACAACATTATTAGGAAAAGGACTATACTGCTAAACATATGCATTCTGGAAATTTTGAATGGTATTTTAATTTAAATACTGTATAGATTCATTCTCTACAGAAAAACCAATCCAAACTTTGTGGCACCAGGAGAACCGATGAGCTGGTTTATTCTCTGTAGGCCCCTGTTTCTTCAAGAAATATAAGATATTTAAGTAAAATAATTATCATTTTTTAGCTATAGGTTTCTATACATCCATTTTTGCTGCATTCTGGAACCAGAGAATATAAAGACCCCAGAAATGGGCAGACAATAGGATCAGATGATCCAGTGTTATAAATTTTGCGGTGTTGCTGACTCTAATAGAGCTGGGAGGTTTCATGTCCAAGAGTGGACAACCCAGGCGAGACTGAGGCAGGAGCCCCTTCCTTGTAGGGTAATGAGTTTTTTATGGGGTATTCATGGAGTAAGGCACGGCATCTAAGAGCAGGAAGGGAGGCAGCTGTCCATTTATGCCTCATTGTCCATTATTGGAATGGTAGTCACATGGGAGTTATTTATGCCCTGCAGCTCAAGGTCATCACCGAAGTCTGATTTTTCACACATCTGCCTCCTGAGGGTACATATGGATGACTCACGTGGTGCACGGAGTCAGTCCCTGCTGCAGTTATTGTGCTGGGAGCTTGTCAAAAAGTGATGCAAAAAATTAAAAAATTTCAACCTCTGGCATAAATGGGTTAAGGTGGCAAAGCCTGGACCTGTATTCTAGTTGTTGTTCTATTTCTAAGTAGCCTGATAATCATAGCAAGTCTCTTAACTTTCCTTTGAAATAGAGTTCTTCATCTGTAAAGGAGGCATTTGGACTAAGTGAGGGTCTCTCTTAGACAGGAAAATAAAGCAAAATGGAATTGTCATACATAATTGATTTTGAAGATATATCTGACATGATTAGGTACGTTGGTTTGGGGAGTCAAGGTTGGCTACTCAGGTATTCCTTATATAGATTCCTATATAAGGAATCTAATTGTCTTGAGATTAAGAATTATTTTAGATCCCTTTTTAAATTCTATAAAAGATTCTAATTTTCCTAGGCTTTAACTCACCTTGAGTGCTTTGGATATAGTGATGATTAGGCCAGACAACAGATCAATGAAATTAGAATTTCTAAAGGTACTTGGGCCTTGGGTTGATTTTAAAATCTTCCCAGAAAATTCCATTGTTTAATTAGGGCTGAGAATCTCTGTGTTGAAGTAGCTTACCACAATTTAGAAATGCTAAGGAACCACTGTACTATTAGTTTTGAACTTAAAGAGCTTAAGCAACATTTTCTTTCTACATTGTAGAGACAGTATGAATGCAGATATATAGAAGTCTTGTCTGGAAGGGTGGTGCCTATGACTCAAAGGAGTAGGGTGACAGCCTCATATACTGGAGGTGGCAGGTTCAAACCTGGCCTCAGCCAAAAAAAAAAAAAAAAGAAGAAGTCCTGTCTGCAAATGCAGAGCTTATAAAACTTTTGTGGGCAAAATTTTATTTTTGGACTTCAGAAATTTTTAAAGTAGAATTGAATGTGAATTTGCCTGCTTAAAAATGTAGAAGTTTGGGTAGTGCCTGTGGCTCAAAAGGGTAGGGCACCGGCCCCATATGCCAGAGGTGGCAGGTTCAAACCCAGCCCCAGCCAAAAAAAAAAAAAGTAGAAGTTTATTGATGCAGACCTAACTGGTTTATCTGAGTTTAATCATCTTTGGTTCTTCTGAAACTCAATTTTAGAAACCATGATGAGATAGCAAGCCTTTAGTTCTGCATATTCTCAGTTTATATGGATGTTGGAAAAAATAATGACATAAGTGCTCATTACAACTCCACATGGCTAGCTATGGGCAATTCAAACTGTAATGAAAGACAGATCCAATACCAAATGTTTATAGGCAGGGGTCATTCTAAATGAAGTTAAGTCACCAATTTGTTGTGATCTGGAAATATCTGCATCAAATAAATTGGGTTAATCTCCGTAACTCAGAGCAACAAGCAAAGTGGGAGTCATTGCATCACCCCAACTGCCCACCCCTACGTGACACATTTCTCATGTCCTAAAATGATCTGGATTTCTTTAAATCATTTAGCCCAGGAGCAGGGCAGATTTTCTGATTTCATGAGAAACAATCTGTTTGAAATGTATTTACAAATGTTTACTGAAGTAGTCTTTGAAGTAAGTTTTGTTTTCTGATATCCCATCATTGACAATTTTGACTCTTTCCCATAGAAAAATGCCAACTCCAGTCTGTCTCAGATGGTGTTTCTCTCCAATACCCATCTTCTGTGATCAGTCACCTATAGAATGTTTACCAATGGCAAGTGATACATGGCGAAATAGCATGGAGACAGCATTATTATCACCATAACCATCTAGACAAAGGCCTTGACAATTAGTTTGAAAGAAAAAAATATTCCCAACTCCTTACATATTTCATGTTGATTTGACTTGGTTGTTATATGCAAAGTAGTGTATTAAGTGATGGGAGAGAATAAATGTAACCTATTTTTTTCAGTGAATAGCTAGAAATAATGTGCTGCAACAATGCTAAATCTTACAAGTATTGCTGTTGAACATTAAAGAAATTCACTCATGAAAAGAAACGATACTTGTATAGCTGTTCAATGAGAAAGGAAGGAAGGTTCTTAGCACATAAACCAGATAGTGCTATGGTATCACACAGCTCACAGCACCCTCCAACTCCTGGGCTCACACCATTCTCTTGCCTCAGCCTCCTCAGTAGCTGGGACTACAGGCACCTGCCACAATGCCTGGCTATTTTTTTGTTGCAGTTTGGCTAGGGTGGGGTTTGAACTCGCCACCCTCAGTATATGGGGCCAGCGCCCTACCTTCTGAGCCATAGGCGCTGCCCAAATGTCTGCTAATAGCACTAGGTATTCCTTCTTGGGAAAAACTGTTTCTTATAAGCATTTGAAATCTTATTTCTATATCTTCTATCTTTGTATTGATTTGTTTTCCCAATTCAATTCAATAAATAAACTTATAGTGGCTATCTATATAACAAGGCACTATGTTAAATGATAGATATCACCAAAACACACACACACACACAAAATTCCCTGTACTCCAGTAATACCCAGGGAAATGGGTTAAAACATGAAAACAAATAACAGAGTAAAACACATACACCCTCACAGCCCATATCAGAATTAATCCAGCAAAGACGATTTTAAGATTATCATATTTGCTTTGACGATAATTAATATATATGCCTAGGGGTGGGAATTAAGCACAGATGAAGAATTGGTTTTAACATTTTTGCATTACCCAATCTTTCTAAACCATCAAGGGAAGAAACATACTTTAGAGCAATACTAACATCACCATATAGATACTAATTTTTTGAGGGTCCTGAATTTTACCATTTGATTCTAAAGAAAATTATTGCCATTTGAAAAAGTCTATTTTTTGAAATATTTCTCTCCTCATAGGATAGAAAAGCACCTAATTGATTTTACCAAATATTCTAAGTCTTCATAGTCCCCAAGGCTTATAGTTAAATCAACAGTTAATTTTTGATCCCATGTTGGAAGATGGTCAATGCTTTTTTTTTTTTTTTAATTGTTGTTGTTGTGTTCACCTGCTTTGCTGGAGAAAAAGTACAGATGCCCCTTTCTTACAGGAGAAATCTCATCACGAACTCAGCTTATGAGCAAAGTGAAGTATAGAAATTCAAGAAGGAGAAGACCATCATCTTCTGACTCTGAGGAAAGGCTAAGTGGGAAGATGCATTTTATAATGCAAAGCTTAAAAAATCAACAAAGGACTGCATGGTTTGCAGCAGAAGAAATAAAATAGTAGGAAGGAGAGAAACTGTTTTCTACTGTGAGACATGCGAGAGGAAGCCTGGACCTCATCCTGGAGATCGTTTCAAGAAGCATCACAATCAAAACAATTATAAACAAAATCACTTTAATTATGTAATGTAACCTAAAATATATAATAAAATAATCAGGTGAGTTCATATTTATCTTTTTCTCTTTTAAAACTGTAGGATACTTATAAGTAATGTACCAACCTCTTTTCCACCCCCAAATAAATAAGAGCTGGGGAGTGTGAGAGTGTCAGAAAAACTGGAAAGGGTTAATTTTGCAACAGCCGTTAGTTCCGAAAGAATCTCTGAATTCATGATTGACTTGCTTTTCTAAAAAATATCATCTTAACGTTATCAAGTGTTTCTTCTTGACGATAAAAGTTCAAAAAAACAGTTACAATGTGTGATTTTACTTTAGCCAGAATTCCACGACTTACATTCTTTCTAAATGACAGTATTAATCCAAATCACTTTGAATTACTAATTCCAGAGAAATTGACCAGTGAAAAAGAAAAGTAATTGAGGTTGGTCATGCCAAGATCTTTCATCGTAAATGACCCAGTTGACCAGTTGGGCATGAGGCCTGTTTCTAAAGCCATTTCTACATTTTTGCTTTTTAGTTCTATTTTCAATAGTCATGATATATACTGAGCTACTTCAATTTTATTTATTTATTTATTTATTTCAGGTTGATATGAAGGTACAAACAACCAAATCAAAATATTTGAATTTGTTACATAGAGTCCCTCTTTTACGTACGTCCTGCACCCAAAAGGTGTGTCACATACCTAAACATTGTGTTCATTCAATGGGAGCACCCCAACCACCCTATCCTCTCCTCCCTCCCCCAGTCCCTCTTGCCTTCCAACTTGAATTGAAATGAGATTTTCTCCTATGTGGGTGGGAATTAGATCATCTACTGGGTTCATATTAGTATTGAGAACATTGGATATTTGTTTTTCCATTCTAGTATTACTTTACTGAGAAGAATGTTTCAACTCTATTCAGATTAATACAAAATTTTAGAATAAAATGTCTTCTTAATTTTCTCATTATATCATATGCTGCAAAATATTTAGTTCCAAGGATATTTTATTGAAATAGGACCTTTATTAACCACCAACGATATACTTACTCTTTTGAAAACAATGGAAGACAAGTCCAGGCCAGTAGCTCTGCATTGTTGGTTTCACAGGCAATCCCATACAGTTTTATAGTGAGCATGGACTCCTTTGGAAGTGACTTTATTTCAAGAGGGAAATTGATTCTAAAAATTAAAGAAAGAGGTAGTATTATCTACCCAATTACAATTTGTATTAAAAAAAATTTTTAGTGTAATAGTCTGGGACAAGAATATTTAATTATTTTTTTTATTGAATGGTAACTATGTACATTAATGCACTTCTGGGGTACAGTGTGGGGTTTTCGCATGCAATCCGAAATACTTCCATCAAACTGATCAACGTAGCCTTCATGTCGTTTTCTCAGTTATAGTCTTAAAACATTCTGATTCTACTCTTAGAGAGTTTCACTTGTACCCCTGTAAGATAGACCTCAAAAATGGTCCCTCCAATCCCCCTCCCACCATCCATTCCCCCTCCCTTCTCCCTCCCCCCTCCCCACATTCTTAGGCTATTTGGTTATAGCTTTCATATAAAAGGTATAAATTAGTTTCATAATAGGGGTGTGTACATTGGATACTTTTTCCTCCATCCTTTTGGATGGAGCTAGAGAATGTTCTTCTGACCTCTGCTGGTTTCTTAATAGAGTTGGTTCCCAATATTGTCCAGCTGGGCATGGAAGAAACATATTTTGCCTTCATGGTGCCTAACGAAGTTTATCGTGGACCCCAATTCTTTTTTTTTTTTTTTTTGAGATGGAGCCTCAAGCTCTCCCCCTGGGCAGAGTGCCATGTCATCACAGCTCATAGCAACCTCCAATTCCTGGGCTCAAGCGAGTCTCCTGCCTCAGCCTCCCAAGTAGCTGGGACCACAGGCGCCCTCCACAACGCCCGGCCATTTTATGGTTGCAGCCATCATTGTTGTTTGGCGGGCCCGGGCTGGGGATTCGAACCTGCCACCTCAGGTGTACATGGCTGGTGCCTTAGCCAATTGAGCCACAGGCACTGAGCCAGTGGACCCCAATTCTTAATTAATGTTCAGCAGTTGTTCTGCGGACTTTTTAATTTGTGTAAAGCTTACACAACCCATCCAGCACGTTGCCCCAAGAGGAATCATTTTACAGTAACACTTTTTGATAAGCATTGTGAACCATCCAGTAAAGGTCCGTAGAGAAAAGCAGTGACACGGAGACAGGAGACGCAAGATGAATCTTATCGCTGCCTCTTTCCAGCTAACCAGCTCTTAGCACAGTACTGGTCCTCACCATCTGCAGTTTCCTCAGCTGCAAAGCCGAGGTACTGATTCAAATGATACTTTCCACGTAGTTAACAAGTGAGGCAATACATGTGACCACCTTTTTATGAAACTAAAGCAATGCCCAAGTCTCTCCTTAGTGAAACTAGATTCTTCAGGTCAAATTCTGTCCCTGTTTCCTTTTTGGGATAAAGCTCACACCTTGGTGAAACTATTTTTCAGATTAAAAAACATCCAGTTCCACGTGTCTCTGTACGCAGCTAAAAGGGAGGTGCACTCTGATTGACTAACAGGTGTGCAACTGTGAAGAAGCCTGAGCTAAAACGGGACGTAGGTAACATTAAGGTGAAACTGAGCAACTCTAGAGCAGGCAGTACTGCTAGGACTCAGCACTAAAGGAGACAAAAATGTGAAATTAAAAAATATATTTCTCACAAAACTCCTGTGGAAGATGCATTTCTTGAGGTGAGCAGATATGCTCTAATACCAGTGGATTGCTACGGTCTGTGGGCCACCAGCTATAATCTTCCAGGAGGGGAAGAAAAACAGCTTAATTTCTTTCCTTCCAAATTATCTCTTCTCTCCTATGGCAACATCTTTCCTCGCTTTTACGGCCTTCTGAGAATAGAAAGCCAATAGTATATTCTTTATATCCCAATAATTAATTAACTCTCTATATCAAACCACATCCACTTATAGTGCTGGTGGCTAAGTTCTCAGACTAGATAGGTCTTGTTTATATTTGCACATCAGTCAGAAGTGCAAAAGACGACATATATACACACACCTCATGAATTGAAGTTAATCGAATATCTAGTTACTGAATATAGGCTTACCCCAGAAAGCACTGGCTTTGAACAATGGCCAAAGTCTGAACAGTTGAAAGAAAGGGCTCACTGATGAACTGTAATTACAGAAGACATTAGAAGCAAGCCTGGCTTAAAACAAAAGATGAAATTAAACTCTACCTTCAGCCCTTCCCATTCTTGGGTATTTCTCTGATTTTCTTCCCTCAGCGTTTTAATGCTATTATCTAGTTGCTGAGAGAGAGACACACACACCTCCCTGAATGCTCTCAGCATCTCTACCCATCTCCTTTCAAACACAGCTCCTTCAGCCCCACTTAACTGCCTTCTAATTATAGAAATCTCACACAAGAAAGCCACCTCCATTAATATCGTGAACATTTCCATGCACATGTAAGTAATAAGTTTTAAACTTGAAGTGCCAACTTTCTAGGGGTAGCTTTTATAAACAGTAATAGTCTAAATGCAAAATCTACATGATGGTAGAAAGATGGCTGGGTGGCCAGACAGATACAGCCAGAAATTAGATGCATATATGTCTGTGCAGGTCCGTGTGTGTGTGTGTTTCTATTTGGGGAAGGATTATTTCTACCACACTGCTTCACACAACCTCCCAGTCTGTTACGTGTGAGGTCAGCCATGAGATGAAACAATCATTTCTCCCTAAACCGAATGAAACATCAGCCAACAGACAAAACCTTTGCAAAATGATTCTTGCACTGCAAACTTGTGTCTTCTTAAAAATCTTAAGTAAAAGTGATTTCTAAAATTGGCTGTGGACCTTAAAAATGTTCTTAATTGTAGCAATCCTTATTCTGAAGCTCCTTTTTAGTGTCTTTGCCTCTATGACAGGTTCCCAGGAAAATCTGCTTTTTTCTATTTTCCAAAAAAAGCTACTTGCTTCAAGAAACTCTCCTTCAGAATTCTCTTTTTAAAACTATCTGATTGGAAAATAGCTATAAAAGAGATAGCTATCTGTAGAGAATGTACGTTTAAGTTAATAGTGTAATGTTTATGGTTTATGAAATCCTTGAAATTAAGGAAATAAGTATAACCTCAGTTTCATAATGAGGGGAAGAAAAGATACGTGCAATTTGAACTGAAAAAGTCAACTATAACACATAACTAGTGTATCACTAGTAGGACTCAGACGCACATAAAATTAGGAGTCCGAGGCCCTTGTTCTGCTCTTCTCTACAGCTGCTAAACACTGTCTGGGTTTGTTTCCTGCCAGTATCACTAGAAGTCTCCCTGCCTGCCTTAGAGAGCCATGCTGAGACTCAAATGGGCTCAGATGCTTCAAAACACTCAGTGTTTTAGCTGCCTTATTATTACTATTTAGGCAAAGGCTGTTATACATAAATCATTTGGGTTTTCCAGGAAAACAAAAACTTCCTGTCTCTGTTATTAAATTCTAGAACTAAATATGTGCTTGTAGATTTAATTTTTGACTATCTGACAAAAATCTAGATGAGGGGCATAAGGGCCTTGTGAATGGTTAAGTCATTGTCTGAGGTGATGTAAGATTTAAGATGCTGCTGAGGACACAATTGAACCAAACCTAATAAGCATAAAAGGACGGGCGGAGCTTGTAGAGATAGCTTAGGGCCCTAACCAGCCGACATTCTCTCTCTGTGACTTTAAATTTTAGTGATAACTTTCTGGCCTTGAATCCCCTAAAGCAGGTGGCCCCAGATTCACTTTATTTCTTTTTAAAGAAAATTGCTTTGAATAAGTATTAAATTCTCCTGCAACCCACTCCCCACTCCCTAGCATTAGGTATTTCATAAGCAACCAGAATAGAAAAGTTAAGGCAAGTATTACAAGCTCAAACTTGATCTCCCTAAAATACTGCTTTCACCTTGTCATTCTGCTGCATAAGACTTCAGTGTCTTCTCACAGACTCTAAGACAAGACCAAGAGTCTTGGGCAGCCTTGCAAAGATCCTCACAACACAGATTCAGCTCTGCATTCCCACGTCATGGCACCAGTCCTGGTTGCCCCTCATGTTCTTCCTTCCCCAGCCCACCTGCAATTCCTTCTACCTTTCCGAATTCTACAAAGACCTGCGTTCTTTGAACACTTCTCTAGCTATCCAAATCAATGTCATTTACCAACTCGAGTGCTGTTTGCATCCCTCACTTTTCCATTTGTTACCATCTAATCATTAATGGAACACCTGTTTAGTTTTCGCATATAAGTACCTGGTAAAGGGATAAACTTGAACGTAGGGACAGCCTTCAGCACCATAGGAGGTGAACATAACATTTAATATTGCCGTCCTCACAGACCCCCAAATTGTCTTAGCATTGTACTAGGGTGGATGTTAACTTAGTTCTATTTTCTTTTTTTTTTTTTCATTCTTACTTTAGTTTAATTAACTGCCATATCCATCTCCAGCCTTCAGCAACCACCACCTTGATCTGTCAGCGGACATCAATATCAAAGCAATACTCCATACCAGCAAAGATTTTTGACACATTGAAGGCTCAGATAATCATTAACTTTTTAAAAGTAGGGTTTTTTTAGACATAATGCCTTCACACACTCAACAGATCATAATATACTGTAAATGTAAGTAGCATATATGTACTGAGAAGCCAAATATTTGTGTGACTACTTTATTGCAATTGTCCGAAAACATGAACCCCCATTCTCTAAGGCATGCTTGTAATCCCACATATTTAGTGGAGACCCTCCCAAAATAGGTGTAGGTATTCCCTATTTCCTACATTGTATGGCTCCAGGGTGAGTTCTTAATTGCTTCATTGTAATTAGACTGCAAAGCCTTGAGAGGAATGTGTATTTTCAAACAAACAAACAAAAACCCCAGATAGATTCTAGTAGCTCTCCTACTTTCCTAAA